>CM076580.1:1337524183-1337606226 GCA_034641835.2 Pinus albicaulis | reverse complement strand
CTTCATTTGAAAACAACTCTCCTAAATGACAGGTGTACAATTATGTACCATCGATGAGAGTGTTAGACGATTGAAACATTCTCTACCTTCATATTAAAAACTGTTATTATTAATCTGTTACATAATAAAACAGTTTGTCCCGGAAGCAGATGGCATTCTATGGAGTCTTCGACGGCTTCTTCCGCAAGGCTTCCATATTTGGAATACATATCCACAGTTCTGGTAGCTAAGAACATATTTTGCTAAAACCCATTTGCGAGCATGTGGGCATGGACTTTCTTACCTTCTGCGAAGGCCTTCGCAGAGCCACATGCATCCAGCAGTGAAGCGTACACGGTGTCATCTGCCGCAAGGCCTCGTTCATCCATGACTTGCAAATAGCCCAAGGCCTCCTTCAATCGGCCTTCCTTGCACAAAGAATTGAAGTCTGCGTTCATGGTAGAAAGGCTAGATTCGGAATTAAGAGCATTGCTTATTATTGTGTTTGTATCTACATTTCCACTAATTCGATGTTTGAATTGGGTTTTGGTTTTCGATTGGGGTTTGTTTTTTAGTGGGAACGACAGTGCAGGTAACAGTGCCAAAGTCGCCATAGCCATTAATGTCTCGATGATAAACCAGCCCTCATCCACTAGGGAGCTCTAACATTGTTCCTTCATATTATGGAGCAAACAGAGTTTCAGGAAAAGGTAATTTTTTTATCTAATTACACAACTGTCAGGACAAAGGGACATTAGTTTCATAAAAAGAGGTTTTATTTCATAAGAGATGAAAATTTTGACATTCACAGGGAAAAGTAACATTGTGTTGATATATTACATGATCAATCAGTTGCAGATTTATACTTGCTGAAACCCATTTGCGAGCATGTGGGCATGGACTTTCTTACCTTCTGCCAAGGCCTTCGCCGAGCCACATGCATCCAGCAGTGAAGCGTACATGGTGTCATCGGCCGCAAGGCCTCATTCATCCATGACTTGCAAATAGCCCAAGGCCTCCTTCAATCGGCCTTCCTTGCACAGAGAATTGAAGTCTGCGTTCATGGTAGAAATGCTTTTATTATGTGGATTTTGCTGGTCTGTAAGGCTAGATTCGGAATTAAGAGCATTTATTATTATTGTGTTTGCAAGCTGTGGAGTTCCAGACCTAAAATATAATTGAAATTTCGATGGAAACAACCGTATAGTTGAGATTCCCAGCTTGTGACTGTGAATATGTTAAGGATGAAGTTTGAACTAGTGTATAACTTAAAGTACCCTCCATAAGGCTGTAAATAGGCTATGGCAGTCATTTACGAATCTCAGAATGCTCTGGATTGCTATTATCAAACACAGATCTTATATTTAAAAGTGTTATAGATTGGAACTGATGGGGAACTTGAAAAGACAATAATATGGCTCTGAGATTGCTGGGTGCATCTATGATCTGCTTTTGTTCTAGGAAAGGAATGGGTGAAGCCTTCCAATTTTATTTGCTACTTAAGGTAGCTATTCCTTGCCATTTCTCATTCATTATGGTCACTAAAAATTTACTCTTGTTCATACATGCATGCAGAAGATAAATAATGCGAGATTTTGTTATCACATCTCATTCAGTATATATTTTATTTCAATTTCCCACTAACTCATTCCTACTTGTACCAAGATTGCTTATATGATATATCCAATGACACAGAAACAACTGAGTGCTTGGGTATTAAATCGTATTATATTTTTTGAAGGTATCTTCATATCGTAGTGTCTCTTTCCCTTGCAGTATGACATGAATTTCATGTTGTGTTTTATTTTCTTTAGACTTTTCCTGTCTGCTAGATATACTACCTTATTTAACTGTCCTCTGGCTGGCATGTTTAGGAGTATTTTTGCAGTTTCTAGGCAGCTTTCATCAATGACAATTTCACTCTGAACTTCCAATTTTCCCCTAAATTGCACCTTATTCACTTCTCCAGTAACTGGTATAAAAAAGAGGGCCTTTGGGGCTTTCTGGTAGCTTTCATCAATTTCACAGTTTTCATCAATATTTCACAGTTTTCATCAATTGTATTATGAACTTCCAATACACCACTAACTTGAACCGTAGACAAACTAACCCATGGAAGTGAAGAACCCTGTTGAAAATTTGGATCTACTGATTCAAACCCAGTCTGATTTCTCTCTTCAGCAGACCATGATATATCTTCAAGTTATCTTAGGATCCTATTCTAGCTTATATATGGGTGGCTAGATCTCATTGTACTGGACTAGAATTTGGGATGCCATTAAGATTAACAGGCATCTCCTTTTTGTGGAAGAGACAATGTGGAACATATTGTTATTTTTGTTTTTCTTTTACCAGTCTGTGCATGTTATGATAATTTGATTTTGAAATAATATTTTTGACTAATAGATGGACACTCATTTGACTTGCATTGAAGTAATGCTACATTTGTTCCAGTCTGATTCTGGAATTAGGATATGACAGTGACAAATTTGACCTTTGAAGCCTTCAGTGTCTCTTTATTGTCATTTAACTTTATACATCAAGGTATTTAATACTTCGCCAACAATGAAAATCTTGACTAAAATTTTACTGTGAAAAGAATGGTACTATCTGTAAAACACGAGGTGTTTTTATTTTTCTTAGTTAACCATGACTGTCCTTGTTACAAAGTTGGTTCTTTTTTTGATTTCAAGTCATTGTCGTCAATTACAATAGGATCAAGTAGGCACCACTAGGTGCAATGGCAACAGTAACAAGCAAGCAGTACTTGGTCCGACTATGACAGTATTCAATATGTAGTAGATGCCCGGGCACACCAATGGTAGCTAGCCTGGATAATCACTTCCACCTTTTGAGCATGGCTATTCTTAGAAACAGAACATTGCTCTCGCTCTTTTAATTAGAAAGTTAACTTTCCAAGATCTCTTCATAGGAAGGAAATTCCTGGCCTTGAAATAATTTGATCTGGCTCAGAATCAATGGGGAAAGCAAGTAATTGTTGTTCTCCTTTTGTTTTCACCATGATTGTTCAGACTTCGCAAATGTGATATACAAAGCTGTGGAGTTCTAGACCTAAAAGATAACTGAAATTTCAATGGAAAAAACCCTATAGTTGAGATTCCCGGCTTGTGATTGTGAATATGTTAAGGTTAAAGTTTGAACATAATTTGACTTGTAGGTATCAAAATGTAGAGCTGCCTAGAGATAATGAACAAATTTCCACCCCACCATAAAAGCAAATATAATTATATTTTGATTCAGTTCTCCAAGTGTAGATTTGATCATTGATCAAGCATTTTACCATTCATGGAAGAGCTGTAGAAAAATGTATCCTGTCAATTTTAAATATACCCGATCAAGGTTTTGTATGCAGAGTATGCTCACACTATGTCATAAAGAATTAAAGTATTCTTGGGTAATCTTTACGAAACAAAGCTTCATTTTACTCCTAAAAATTCATCTGCATTTATGTTTGCTACATGTCTCAATAGTTACAAAATGAAAAGAAACAACAAATTATATAGAGTGGTGTAATTATTAACGAGGTGTACATCTCAATTGTACTGCTATTGTTGTTGGGTGTTAATAAAATATAATGGTAGTCAATGGTGAGATTTTGATGATGCCTGATTGAAATTTCTCCCAACTTCAATTTCATTAGTTTCATAAGGAATTAAAGTATTCTTGGGTAATATTTACAAAACAGAGCCTCATTTTACTCCTGAAAATTCATCTGCATTTATGTTTGCTACATGTCTCAATAGTTACAAAATGAAAAGAAACAACAAATTATATTACATTGAAATGTAGGTTGTACAGTGAGTGCAGTGAACATGGGCAGTAAGACGGACCTATATAAACCCAAGTCTGACGTGTGTTGTATGCCCTGGGTCCTGGGTGTTGAAGGGGTGATCCTTCATCTCTTCATAAGTGTATTGCATGTCAAAGTATATTAAATCTAAACTGTACAGTGAATGCGTTGAATATGGACATTAAGACAGACCTATCTAAATCCAAGACTGAGATGTACCTCAAGGTTGCTGCGCTTGAGGATGTCTATTTCGAGTTTACACAATTTTGGTATCCTGAGTACACAAATGTTGGATATCTCTGATTTTATAACTCAATGGGAAATCTCCACATCCATGATCCAATGGAGATAGGTGGGAATTTACCACCACTGGCCCAAGTTAGACACTTGGCACATTCTGTCTCTATGGTTCTAGCTAAGAATCCATAACGGGAGAATTATCTACTCATCTCTTCATAAGAGTGTTCCTCCTTGTAATAGTGCATAGAACCTAAATTGTGCATTGTGTGCGAACACACAAATGGCATATGTCTCAAATTTCAGAGCTAAATTGGCAACTTCTACATCTATATCAGGTCGGTTGAACCATGGTGCAGTAAATAGGTGGTAGTTTTCATAGCACTCTAATTAGCAAAGACAGCCCACAGGTCCTCAGATTTATAACCAGGTGTGTAAACCATGATGAAAAAAATATATCTAATTTAATCAATCTTTTCTCATGACATCATGCTGCCATGTTAGTAATCTTGATCCCATAGCACTGTAATTTTGTCACAAAATTCCCTTCAGTTGCTTATATTTGGAATCCGGAGGTACCTGAACTGGGAGTTCTCATATCTGAAACACTTTCAGAATCTGGATGAATTCAAAATTGGGCAAAAGGGTGAACCTAAAAATCCCATCAGGCTCTTTCTATGCACTCTAAGGAAATTTGGAACCTACTGGTAAGAGTGTTTCCTTATTGGAAGTGGGATGGAATCACCTTTTAAATATTTGGCCCATTGTAACAGAGGACTACCCCTATCTTTGTGGACATTGTCCCATTGGAAGAGAGGATTGGCCCAGCCTGTTGGAAGAGAGAAATACCCTACCTATGTGTACATTTCCCCATTTGAAGAGAGGGCTGGCCCTATTTGTATGTGAGGTTGAATGATAGATGCAATAGGATTTGAAACCATATAAATATGGTATAGGTGGGAGCTCATGAAAGTGAGATGATTTCTAATGCATAGTGCAAAGATATTATGTTGCTTGATTGAGAAATGAGATTGATCAAGGTTTTGTATGCAGAGTATGCTCACACTATGTCAAACTACTACGAAATGGGTAATGCCATGTTAATTTTTGTTTGTCCTTACCTCACTTTTTCTACTGAATAAAATGGTGATAGTAAAAACATAGCATGTCGATGAAGTAAGGTGAGAAAAGAAATTTCAGTTATATCTACTGCTATGGGGCTATAAAACAATATTTAGCACTATCATGTTTCCTAAAATATGTAAAAGGTATGTACATGAAATTGTTCACAAAATTCCCTTTAATTGCTTATATTCGGAATCTGGAGATACTTGAACTCTGAGTTCTCATATCTGAAACACTTTGAGAATCTGGATGAATTCAAAATTGGGCAAAAGGGTCAACCTAAAAATCCCATCAGTCTCTTTCTATGCACTCTAAGGAAATTTGGAACCCTACTGGTAAGAGTGTTGGCTTATTGGAAGTGGGATGGCATCGCCTTTTAAATATTTGGCCCATTGTAAGAGAGGACTACCCCTATCTTTGTGGACATTGGCCCATTGGAAGAGAGGATTGGCCTGGCCTGTTGGAAGAGAGAAATACCCTACCTGTGTGTACATTTCCCCATTTGAAGAGAGGGCTGGCCCTATTTGTATGTGAGGTTGAATGATAGATGCAATAGGATTTGAAACCATATAAATATGGTATAGGTGGGAGCTCATGAAAGTGAGATGATTTCTAATACACGGTGCTTAAATTCTCACAAGGGTAGTGTTTCCATTGTTCTTTACAATTTTAAGAGCCCCAATATGATCTATAACCACCTTAAAAGGGAGGTATTTGAAAAAATAGTTGGTAAGTATGTCCCCTATCTTCACCCAAGGAATTATTGCTTTAGTTACTTCAAAGTTCATCCTTAACATTCCATAAATATGTGCCAGAAAAATGTCATAGCGCATAATCAGACCACCACTCTATGAAAGGCTTTACAGCGTTTCCTTTGCAACATATACTGCAATTGCTAGTTTTATCACTACCATTAACTATAATGCAACAGTTTTTCACAAAAAAAGCATCCTTGTCTAAAGTGAAGTAGGCAATGATGATTAAGACTAATTGTGGGCTTAGAATTGCTTTTCCATTTTTTTTTTTAATTGTTAGAATTACCGTACTTAGTAGCAGAGGCATTCCCACCATGAATTGGGAAGTCCATAACAACCACTTATGTAACTGGGATTGTTGACTATAATCATTTTAACCTTCTCCTTCCTTTTGCTCAGCCACTGAAATATGTGTTGAGAACTCTTTGCTTATGACATCCCTCATTAGAATGGGCAGACCATTAGTGATAATAACAATATTCTCGTAACATTTCCACTATCATTACAATTGATTTTGGGCTAAAATTTAGACTTATGGGTATCTTTGTCATGCCTTGTAAACAAATGAAGATGACAAGGGGAAGGAGCAGAAGAAAGGGGATTAGAAAACATCCATTGAGAGTAGCTTGAATTGTTGTCAATGATGCTTCATCTTTAGGGATCGCTTCTGTAACTTGCTTTCAATATTCAAGGCAAGCTAGAAAGCCTTGCACCAATGAACTGAGTGCATGCAAAGTCCATCTTGTGTTGAATATGAAACAAGAGACACTTGATAAAATTGAAACATTAATCCCCGACGATGAATTTTTCAATATACTAATGAACAATCAATATCAGCAATTGTAAGAGAGGCAGCCACCGCTAAGTAGCTCCTTCCTAAGAGGTTAGAAACATTGTCTAATAACTATTTTGTAGAAGCCATCGAAATCACCCAACAGGCACCACATTGCACACAACATGTTGAGTTGTGGGAGAAAGAATCTTAAATTAGAATGCACCCTTTTGCGAGAGTAACGACATTTTGGAGAAACAAAAATGCCTATGATAAGTGATATACCTGCTGGAGGTATAGAAATGCTACCAGCATATCAGGAGGTTGGTCCAGACCCCAAGAGATATCTAGGTAAAAACCCTAAACCCGAGTGGCTCTGAGGTTATGGCAGAAACATTGAGAAGGAATGTGAAGGCAAAAGTCTTGCAATCAGACTAAACTCACGGGATAGCTACGAACCAAGAGTGACAAAGTTCTGGACAGTTCCTTGGTCTAAAGAGGATAGAAGCTCATGCAACACTAGAAGGTTATTTTATTGGGTAAAGAGAATACTATGTGCATCTTGCAGATGCAAATTGCTCTTGCACATGATGGGAAAAAGGGCTTGCAAAAAGATGCCCTGTGTGCAGCATCAACGCACAAAACATTCTCTTTTTCCCAATGCACTAACCTTCTAGTTGTGGCCAAATAGCACTTGGGTCATAGTGGCAAGGCATTCAGTAGCAGGCACTTACCAAATTTTCCACAATTTGCGCTATTGTACCAGAACTAGATCTTGGACCTATGCTAAGATGTGAGGTGTTTCCACTGGAAGACATCAAGCAGCGTGTTTATTATTCAGAGCTGACAAACTTGAGAAACACCTTAACCAGGGAGAAACAGTCAGAAAGAAATGAACAAATACTAATAATAATAATAACTCTAGAAGATTATAAATAGAAAACCCTGCTATCACTGCATTGGAGGTGCAGGCCTTCACTTTTTTATTTTTCATTATAATTTGCACAAAATCCCTCCAATCACAGCCTCTCACATTTTTGCATTTAGCAACAATCAAAGCCTTTTTCATTTGGTCACGTATGAATCCCAATGTACAGCTGGTGTTATATATGACATACATAACAATTACGAAGCCAAAACAAGTAAATTCAATGTTTCAATTGTAACTTCTTATCAGGAAATGTTAGTTACAGTAACAACAATGGTATGCCAATTGCATAAGTCATATGTATCTCTTGTGGAAAGGCTAATTGTAATCCCCGTGTGAGCCAAAATCTCAATAAATAGCAACATAAAGAACTAATATGCAGCAGAATTGTTGTAGAAACTATTTTATAAATGGGAAAGGTAGTGAATTATGGAATAGCATATCATGCGTACTACCTATTTAGTTGCTTACCCTGCAATATCGTCTATCATTTTCAGTTGGAAAGACACACCGAGTGAACCTTGGGATTGAATTCTTTTGACGGAGCAGTGCTCGGACGAAGATCAGATCTAAGTGATTCAGTGCAATGAGGGGCAAAGGCATTTATTGGTCGAAGGATATTCTCTAGGACTAAGAGTACATAACAGAGAGGCAGCAGAACCAACAATAGAAGCAGCGGAGCCACTAGGAGGTGTGATACAGTCCCCAAAAGGGGTGATGCAGGCCCACAAAGGGACTGTGCAATGTTTCCGTGAGACAATCCGAGTTTTTGTTGGAAATCAGTTTCTGAGCTGGGAGGGATGAAACTTGATTTTCCGAGAGGCAGATCGATTTAGAGAAGAGGTGACACAATCCACAGCCATACTCACACAGGCTTATGCATCTACTGCGCAGATGCAACGCGGAGAGAGCTGGGGTTTCGCTAGTTCAGATCCGGGTCAGCCGGGGCTTGATGTGTGAGGTAACACTCACTATATTTTTGTCTGTCGTGATTTCTATGTATTGGATAACCAACAAGGCATCCGGAGATTGTATTCAAAAACTGCTACTTAATAATACAAATCCTTAGAATTTTCTACACCGGTTTTCCTGTATTGAGTTTTTCCTGGGACTTAGTCCAAAATAAAGGTGTCCTATGTGTGATTTATTTCTTGCTCAGTTTCCTTGTTTCATAATCATATTTAATTAAGTGTAGGCTGCTTCAGTAGTTTACTTCATTAATTCATGATGCAATCTGAATTAATTTTGTAAATGTAATTTACATAATAGGAGAAGTAAGCTCAGATAGTTGCAGTAGGATTCCTAAGATTGTCAGATCTAGGAATTTTCACAGTCTGGGCCACTGGTAGGCCACAGGCCTATTTTCTCCTGATCAGATAAGTGGATGACGTGCCAAAGGGCTATCTTCTAGCCTAAACTGGCAGCAAAGTTGAACCGTAATAATTGAAGGAAATATGCAGTGATTAAGGAGGTCTAGGTATGAAGAAAAGAGGGTTGTATTCAACTGATAGCAAACCCTTCCTCGTGATCATTATTTCATATTGATTGTTTCAAATTGGCAAGTCATTCTTATTGTACTCTCTCTCTTTCTCTGTTGGACATTTGATTTTAATAATAAGAAGAATTGATGAAGGGTTTTCCCCATCTTAGGGTTTTTCCCTGGCTTGTGCCACATACTTGTGTTCTCTTGTCTCGGCTTGTCTTCTGAATCAAGCATACATGTTCTTTCTTAAGTTTCAATCAATGGAAAATGATTCAGTGCTAATAAAAGTATAATGGGCTTATATGGAATTTTAAGTTACTGTGTTAAGCAAGAACATGTTAATCTAAATTAACATGGTATAAGAGCTAGGAGAGGACAAGCCCAAGCAAGAGTGGAAAAAGAAAGAAATCGCTGGAAGAACTTTGTTGACTAGACTTTATGGATTGTGGAATGTTGCACAAGAAGGGGATCTCGAAATATTCAGACTGGAAATAGGGAGAAAACCCTTTAATTTTAATAGCCCTAATCAGAGACTCAATTTCAGTCCAATGTGTAAAGGATTAGTTCCGCATTAGTTGAGCTCTTTATTCGTGATTTGGATGGAAAATGTGATTGAGGATTCAGATGACAATCAGATCTCTTTGTTTCAAGTTTGGTTGACTGATGCTAATCCCTATTCACTCTCAGTCAGTATACAGGCCTTGCTCGACTTCGACATTCTGCCACAAGTCTCTCATTCCCTGTTTACTGGTATCTCTCTTATGGCAAGCAAATAAGCAAAGTTTTTTCTGTAAATAAGATCGAAGGGCTTTCTTTTGTTATTTTGTTTTGGCTCGACCTCTTGTATTTTGTAATTTTGGTCCAGCAAAAAGAAGCCCATCATCTCTACAGCCAAAAAGGAATGATTAATGTGATTTAGTTGTTTTCTATGGGGTTTCGTTGGTGTCACTTGCACTACTTTCTTTCCCAGCTCATTAACCTTGCATGAAGGCCACTCCTGTGGAATTTTCTTTGACTATTCCTGTGGCATTGAAAAAGCTTTTTTTTTTGGCTTAGGGTGAGTTTTGGGGCTTCTGGGATTCATTCTGTTTTGTTACAGGGTCATTTGCCTTGAAAGAGATCGGTGGTTTGAAAGTTTTCAAATTCTAGTCTTGGTTTCAAGAGAATCTAGTCAATCGCTGGAATGAAGTGGACTTATGTTGAACTATAACTCTCCAGTTTGAATATTTTATACACAAAGTATCTTTGGTGACCTCATGATAATTCTTGGATCTGCGAAGCTCTGATCTGTGGCCATATGGAATTGGATCTGCAGCTCTTTGTTGTTCGATCTACATCCTAGGTTAATCTGTATTAATTCAGTGGCAATCATACAAGTTTTAACAGTCCAAACTCATCTTGGCCTATGATAGTGACATGGTTGGGTGACTAATGTGATCAAAATCATAAGGAGGCTGGTTAAAACATATGTCTTTTTAAAGTCACAAATCTTTCAAATAAATCATTCAGGCTAGTATTTTTCAAGTCTCAGTCCTTAAAGCTCACTTCTGGAGTTTCCAGAATCGTTTGAAATTTGTGGAAGGTTCTATATATATACTCTGTCACGGTCTCATTGAAGTGGACCATTCAAGCTTCATTCCAATTTCTGACCATTTCAAGGACTGACAAAATTATTGTGTTGAAGGAATTGTGGAATTTTCTTTGACTATTCCTGTGGCATTGAAAAATATTTTGGATTAGGGTGAGTTTTGGGGCTTCTCGGATTCATTATGTTTTGTTACAGGGTCATTTTCCTTAAAAGAGATTGCTAGTTTGAAAGTTTTCAAATTCTAGTCTTGGTTTCAAGAGAATCTGGTCAATCACTGGAATGAAGTGGACTTATGTTGAACTATAACTCTCCAGTTTGAAGATTTTCTACACAATGTATCTTTGGTGACCTCATGATAATTCTTGGATCTGTGAAGCTCTGATCTGTGGCCATATGGAATTGGATCTGCAGCTCTTTGTTGTTTGATCTACATCCTAGGTTAATCTGTATTAATTCAGTGGCAATCATACAAGTTTTAACAGTCCAAACTCATCTTGGCCTGTGACAGTGACATGGTTGGGTGACTAATGTGATCAAACTCATAAGGAGGCCGGTTATAACATATGTCTTTTTAAAGGCACAAATCTTGCAAATAAATCACCGAGGCTAGTATTTGTCAAGTCTCAGTCCTTAAAGCTCACTTTTGGAGTTTCCAGAGTCGTTTGAAATTTGTGGAAGGTTCTATATATATACTCTGTCACAGTCTCATTGAAGTGGACCATTCAAGCTTCATTCCAATTTCTAACCATTTCAAGGACTGACAAAATTCTTGTGTTGAAGTAATTTGATTACAGTGCATTGTAATCTCTCACCAATAAAGGAGTACCTTCAATGCTAATAAATTTGAATATCATGTGCATTGACAGAATTTCCTTGACAACAAAGTATGAAAATATCACTATGTATCATGACAATTTATCTCCTTGACACTGATGACTACAGTGTAAATATGATCCTGACTTAGAGGAACACAGTATGACCCTTTTGGTTAGTACGTGTATGGTGATCTCTATGTATTGGAAATATCTCTAAGCATTGTCTTGGGACTGTAGGAGTACCAAGCTCAAAATGACAATAAATCTAGGTTGTGGTCCACATGGCACAAGCTTGTGAGTGACAATGATATGCTTGCAAAGATATTATTTGGGTACATTGCTCATTTTATCTAGAATTACAGTGAGATAGTTGTCCGATAGTTGGTCATATTACAGTAGGAACGTCATCAATATAGGAAATCTAGTTTTTGACTGAAAATGAGAGCAGGGCATAAGGAAAATCATTGCCACAAGGTAAAACTATGATTGACAACTTCTTATTGGAATGTATATTATTTGGAGTTAAATACAAACTATGATTTTTTGTGGTAATTCTATGGATGTTGGAGAATAGACATTCAAGAAAGTTTGTCACTATAACACGTCTACAATGTAGCTGTAGATCCTTTTTCACCTTGGTTTCTATTTTCTGCAATGGCTTGTAGTGGTAGCATGATGCGTGCATTAGATATTTGCTTCCAATGTTCTAGTGAACCTGGTATTTTCAAGAGGCTCATAACCTGTTAGGAAATAACTCATTTTTTCATAAGAGGCATTCCTAGAAAAAATTGGTCAAGAGGCCAATCTGCAAGACAAAATTATAATATATACTGTGACTTCTCCAAAGCTTGAAACTTGTTCACTAGTTGATACTTCACTAGTCATTCAATAATGCAGCAGTCTTCAGAAACCAAAACACAGTGGTGACTTGCAGGTCATGTTTGCATTATGCTAGTACAAGCTTAGTCTATTCAGAGGCCTACCATATGCAACAAAAGAGATTTGCATAGAAGCTTGCCATGTGCACTATTGGAATTGTAGGACAAATGAAATAGTTAGTTTATATATCTTCAGCGATTTTGAATTAGGAAAGAAGCCCTTAAAATGTTGAACTTTTGGGAAACTATGCAATGATGAGTGCTTTCTATGTCCAAGATTATAATGATGCATTTTAGATGAATTTCTTAGCTTTCACTGTCTTTAGATTTTTGAATATTGATCTTATTAGAAATTGTAAGTTAAAGGTAATTTTTATTGCAAAATCTAGCACCCCTATGGCATCATAGGTATGGGCACCTCAACTTGACCTATCTCTCTCAGTTGCCATGAGAGAAACTAGTAGATGGACTTCCGAACATTCTGTAGAAGATCCACAGAGTTTGCAGAGCTTGTCAGGTAGGGAAGCTACATTGAATACCATTTTATGAAGGACAAGCTTGGAGAGCGTAGAGGGTCCTTCAGTTGGTACTTTCAGACATATGTGGACCAATGAACATGACATCAACCACTAGTGCTAGGTACTTCCTTCTGTTTGTTGATTATTTCAGTAGAAAAATGTGGGTATATTTTCTATAATTAAAATATGATGTGTTTAATGAATTTCAAAAGTTCAAAGCATTAATAAAGAAACAGTTAGGTTGTCATATTGCCTCTCTTAGATATGATACTGGTGGGGAATTCTACTTAAAATATTTCAATAAATTTTGTGCTAAACATGGGATCCAAAGACAATATACTACACCTTACACTCCACAACAAAATGTATTGGTTGAGAGGCAAAACTATACTATCACAAAGATGGCTAGGTGTAAGTTGCAGAGGAAGTCTATTCCAAATAGGTTTTGAGCTGAGGTAATGTTCACAATAGTATACTGGCTGGTGAAATGAAATATGACACTTTGGTCTCAAGTTGGAGGACCAATTCCTGTAGTTGCAATGCCAGCATATGCACCTGTGAGGCAAAAATATCCATTTTTTTAATTTTTCCCCAGACATTCTTCAGTGTAGGGCAAGGGCAAGACATTTCTTCATTCCATGTAGATATATATAGGCCACCTACTGGATTGTTGTCATCTACAACTGCAACATTTTCATATCCAATGCAGTCACCCTGTTTTCTGTACACTAGGCACCTCTCTGGATGCAGCTCTGCCTATTTTCCTGCTGTGTTTGCACCTTTCTCGGACTCTTCAAGTTCACTCCAAGTACTTCTCAGATTTTGACCTCTGGTGCAATTCTTCCGCCCCATATCCGACATCCTTAATGGGATTGACAAAATTTCCAACTCCCAATAATGATAGAATCTGGTCCAGGCTAAACTTAGATTTGAATTCTGGCACAAAGACTTTTGAGGCAGAGGGTAAAGAAGAAAGAGCAGGATCAAAACATGCAGTAGTTTTGGAAGGTCCTTTGATAACAGATGGGCAAACTAGAGTCATCCAACAATCATCAACATCAACAGACTCTTTTAAATAAGGTGGGATTTAAATAGATTTGAAAACAAAAAAGAGATATAAAGATAGCCAAGTTCTGTAGGTGTTGGTAGCTTTTTTTTCATGGGGTCTGTCTCACCCAAAGGGTGTTGCTTATTGGGCACATTAAGTTGTACTTGAATCCCAATGTGATGTTGATAGAGTTGTTTAATCCCAAATGGCTTAAGTTGTAGATAAAGGTGTACTGGATTGAATCTGAGATCGATACAAGGCCAGAATTTCTCATGCAGATTGAAATTCCCATATCACTAATTTGCCTCTTTTCGGGCGATCCTGCTGCACTTTTTACATGTATGCTTATTGTAGAAGTATGAATGGCACAAGCCAGGTGTTTGACAAAATTCCCAAGAAAAATGTTACCGCATGGAATGTTATTATTAGAGGTTGTGTTAGGGATGGACACTGCCAAGAAGCCCTCAAGCTATATTACCAAACACAACAGGGGGGACTTAGTGGAGACACACCTTTCCAATTGTCCTCAAGGCATGCGCTGAGATTGTGGCCCTAGAGCAGGGCAGGGAAATCCATAGTTACATGGAACACCATGACTACAGGGTATTTCGAAATTAGAAATTGTGAAGAGGAAGGAAAGGTACTTGACGAAATGTAGTTGGGAAGGTCAAAACCCAATGTGATAAATTGGAGCGTGATGATATCCAAGTATGAGTTGAATGGTCACAACAATGGTGTAGTGAGATCTTTTCTAAATGCAGCTGGCTGGAGCGAAATCCAATTCAATCACTATTTGCTAGTGCTCTCGCTTCTTGTGCAAAATTAGCAGTGCTGCAACAACAAAAAATGGATGATGCATATGAAGTGTTTTTCAATATGCCAAAGAGGGATTTGATTTCATGGAATGCAGTAATTTCTTGTTATGCATTGAATGGATATTGTGATGAGGTGTTGGCGCTCTTTTATCAACTTCAAAATGACAGGAATGAACACATATGTAATTAAATGGAGTGCAGATATTGTGAGGTATACTCAATTTGGTCATAGTGTTGAATCCATGGAAATATGCAGTTGAATGCATGTTGTAGAGGTGAAGCCTAACTCTATTACCATAGCAATTATTTTTCCTTCATGTGCTGATTAGTAGCTCTGTAGTGTGGGTATTGAATGCATGGGCATGAGGAAGATGCCCTGACACTCTTTTATGAAATACAAGAAGCAGGCATTAAAGTAGGCCATATCACCTTCATTGCTATTTTATCTGCCGGCGGCCATGCAGGACCAGTAGATGAAGGCTAGCATCATTTCAATCGAATTAGTAGAAAGTTTGAAGTGAAGCCTAGAGTGGAGCATCATGCATGCATGGTTGAACTCCTTGGCCACTCGAGACGCTTTAATGGAGCATATGTGACATTGTCAAACATCTATGCTACTTCTATGGGATGATGTAGTCAACGTGAGAAAGCTAATGTTAGATAAGGGAATTGAAAAAAAAGGAACTAACATCTCATTTTCACGGACAATTGCAGCTGCTGCTAACTTAGGATGTTTTGAAATATATCATAGAAACTCTTCAACAGTGTTCTTGAGTTTCAATGATAATACACCCTCTTCATTTGAATTTTGCCTCTCCAAAACCATGGAGAGGAGAGACATGGAGGAGTTACAACCATGCATACTTCCTTAACAACCCTCAAGGTGGCTGGAAATAGATAATCATGACAAGCTCCAAGCATTGGACAAGTCTTGGTTGAAGCCTTGTGTTGTAAAAGACGAATCCATCAGGCAAGTCTTGGGCCAACTTTGGGACTCCGTTGGGGAGTTTTGACGCATTTCAAAATTAACTCAAGTTTTTCTACAGTGCTTGGTTATAGAAAATGAGTGGAGCCAAAAAAAAAAACATTTTCAGGGAAACAGGCCTGCCTATCGGAGGCCAAAAGTTGGGTCACTGGTTTGAAAACATGAATTTATTTGTCAAGCAAATTGGATGGAGCAGCTAGCAAGGGAACATGACAAGTTTCTGCCTCAGACTTGCATATTTTTGTGGGCTTGTTTGTCTGTATTCAAGGTGGTTTTGTGGTCAGAGAAACCTAGAGGAGTGCGTGATTTGGTCCTGCAACACATTTTGGGAGGAACTATAATTTTTTTAGGTGGGATTCTTTCTTATTCAGTTGAGGACTATGCCATGACAAGACTCATCTGAGAAGGCAATGAATTCCATGGATGTTATAGGGATTCGAATAGAGGTTGGGAAGGTCTAGTAGGCTATAGAAGTGCAAATACGCTTTTTATTGATACTTCAATAAAAATGGAGACCTCATGCACCTCTAGAAAGTAGTTCTACGCTGCCTCACATCTATTGTAGCTATTGCAAAACTCTCATATATGCTTGAACATGGGAGGAACACGATCACAAATTACAATATTATTTTCTTTCCATTTATTCTCTTCCTCTACGAATTTCATGGCAATTGAAATCATCACTTTCTTCTGTTATTTAAGCATTATATGGAAGACTTCATGTAGTTGTTTCACAAGGTGCCATAATTTATTTTCAAGAGACGGCTATTCAACAAACCCTGATTTATGAGTCCTACTGGATCCTGTTACAACTAATACTTGAATATAATTCCAGAAATTCTCCTCCTTCGAGATTGTAAATCATCATATCTTTTCCCAGGACAAGAGCAGGTGACTGATTTCATAAGAAAGGTATTTGAGATGCTAGTTGGAGCATTTAGAAAGCTTTAGGTATTAGAAAGGTTCTTCCACAATTGAAACAAGGTGTACAAGGATGCTTGATATACTAGAAGACTTCTTGAACTTCTTATATTTTGTATATTGTCGAATGGATGGGAGCACTTCAACATTAGAAAAGCAACATTGAATAAAGAACTTCAGTATCCCAGATAATGAAATTTTTACTTTTCTTATTTCAACTGAGGCAGTGGGGTGGCAGGGGTTGGAATCAATTTTCCAAGTGCAGATACAGTTTATTATATATGATCTATATTTCAATCATTTTTTTCTTTTATGATCTTAATCATGATCTCACAATATAGGCCAAGACAAACTAGTGATTGCATATCAGTTGATAATAAAGTGTATTGTTGAGGAGAGAATATTGCATCGATGTACAAAGATGGATTTGGAGAATCTGGTGATGAATCTTTGTAAAAATGAAAGTTTAAAGAGTTATCTAGATCACAAAGAACCTATATATCGTGCTTTTCAAAATGAAGTTAATGCTATTTGTTTGTTTTTCTCTCGTTTTGTTGTCCTGTAAATTTGTTACTGTTATGTTTATTATCTAGCATGCATATGCCCAGAAAATGACCTCTTGCCATAACTGCAAAAAGAAAATCTCTAGTACCTATATCCAATTACTGTAGTTGCTGGAAAAAAGCAATTCAGAATAATTTAATACGAAAATAACCTATTTTACACATACTGCTCCTTTGTGAGTTTCACAGCACCTCAAGTGCCCAAGTAGGAACTTTAAATTTCACTCTAACAACCCCACAATGCATCATTTTATGGAAACTTACACTGCATACCAGGATTGGATACAAACATGACATGATTCCTCATTTCCAATATGGTGCCAACAAAATTTTGGCCATCTCAATGGTTCAACATTTTTTGTAATACAAGACCCAACCAAGTTTCATTAGTTTACTCTATTAACCAAACCAGGTTTCATGAGTCTAAAAAGTACATATGACATTCTAATAGCTCACTGCGTGTGTTTGTAATACCTATTTCTTCTACTCAAGGAAATAGGTATAGCAAATATAAATATGATAATAGATCAAAAAATAGGTGGCGGGCCCTCTTAAAAGTGAGGAGTATTTGGGAATAAATACTCATTTACAATTGACAAGCTCCAGGAGTCCATTTCGAAAAATGGGAAATAATGCTCTGACAGGTGCATTGGCCAGAATGTTTGAAGTATTTATACATCATTTATTTATACTCCTAGTGAGTGTGTTAAACAACATATGAAAATTGATTTATGGTATTGCAACAACTGGTATGTCTATTGGAAGTGGAGTATCCATTGCCAGAAATGGATCTCCAACAGCAAGAAAGTAACATCAAGACAACATATACCACTTGAGTAGATTAGAATGGACCAAAAATGAATAAAATTCAATGCCATGTTCCAGAAATTGTTAAGTGGTGAGCAATAGAATAGGAAGGAATGCTTTTATTTACTTGACATCATCATGTTGTGCTAGATGAAGACTTCTATTACATGATCAACTGGGCAAGAGTTGGCACAGTTATCAATTTTTATCAGACTACACGTATCATTTTGTTAATTTTGGGCAACTAGGTCCAAACTCCATGTTGCATTGTTCATATGATGATGATGATATTTTTGTTGGATTCCTCTTTCGGAGAGGTGCAAGATTGATCTAAAGATCATCTTGTTTGGATGAGAAGAACTTATATTTTAATTTTATTTTCCACACATGTGCAAATTGTCAAGGTCGACCAGAATTGTAATGAAGGCTTGCAAGCCGAATAGATGTGTCACACACCCTCATTGATGGATATAAATTGGAGAGAGACGATGTCCATTTCATCATCAACTCATCACACATTTCCTCTTGTGATCTTATTGGTTCATTCAGCCTTTGGAGGCCTCTCTCTCTCACATGTGCGGATCTGAAGCGGAAGGAGTGCGAACTATTTTTAGGGCTCTTTGCTGGTGTGTTGACCAACGTTGACCGTGGGTCAAAGCTTGGAGTTTGACCTTCATTCTTGTGCAGAAAATCCAATCTCTTGAGGTAGCATTAGAGAGCAAAAAGATCAAGGAGAAGGGTGACCTTTGACCACAGTCCTAGACCGCAGCGTTGAATTTCTGCATTGACTTTTTCTGTTGACCAGTGTTGACCTTTTTAGAGCTGTCTTTGAGGGGTGTGTGTGAGACACTTGGAGGATTGGCTGATCCAACTATGTATACTCTTGAGCAAAATGGTTTTGTTGAAAGGAAGAATAGAACCATTGTGGAAGTTGCCCGTGCCATTGTGTATGTTCAAAATAGATGCCCACATTCCACATTGGACTCCAAGACTCCCGAAGAAGTCTTCTCTAGTAAGAAGCCTGATGCCTCCCACTTTAGGGTTTTTGGAAGTCCTGTTTATTTTCATGTGCCGAAAGAAAAGAGAAGCAAGTTGGATGCTTCTGGAAAGAAGGGAATGTTTGTGGACTATAGTGAAACTTCGAAGGCATATAGAATCTATGTGCCTGGTCAAAGAGAAGTGGAGATATGCCATGATGTCACCTTCGATTAGGATGTTGCCCTCAAGAAAGTTAGGATTCTTCCTAGCTCAAAGGAAGACAAAGAAGAAGAAGAAGCAGGGAAGCAGGAAGAGCCGAAGGATGAACCTATGCCCGATGTTGAAGGACCAATGGATCCTATTGATCCACCTCCTTCAAATAAGAGGAGACCTTCATGGCTCAAGGACACTCTCGAAGATGCCGAGAGACATATTGCCCCAAAGGGGACATTCCGTGAAAGCAAGAAGCCAAATAGGTACCAAGGGTACCTAGCAATCATGAGTACAATTGTACAATCTAAGCCTAGATCATTTGAAGAAGTCATAAAGCATCAAGTTTGGAAGGATGCTATGCACGAAGAATATGAGTCCATTATGAAGAATGATTTCTGGGAAGTGGTCCTGAGACTAGAGGACAAATCTGTTGTCACCTCGAAACGACTCTTCAAGATCAAGCATGGAGCCGATGGAAGTGCTGAAAAGTACAAGGCAAGATTTGTTGCCCGAGGCTTCTCTCAAAAAGAAGGCATAGATTATGATGATTTAACTGCACCTAGAGAGTCGGGTCAACCTAATAACCACCTCTTTTGGGTCAGGATGTAAGGGGGTGTGTTACAATATCTTGGCTATTATTAATTGCTGCGCAGTGTATCCAAGCTCTAATTTTCTCTAGTTTGTTTGGTCAAGGGAATATTAGGCGGAAGAGAAGTCCTCCTTGAGGTTACAAACCCTAACCAACATAGCAAGGCACTTACTCATTAAGAAGAATTTGGTTTGTGAATCTTCTAGGGTTTTTTTGAGGACAACAAAGGTGCAATTGAGGCTCATTCCAAGTACAGTGAGAAAAAAACAAAGGACCGAAATTAGTCTGAGATTGTTTTGAAGGAAACAGCCTAGGAGGGATGTGGATAACCACATTAGGGAAACCACACCCTATAACAGACAACTGCTCCATTCCGACAATCATTCTATAACTATATATTGTACAGAGAGTTGATCAGGCTACCCATCTGGGCTACAGGTACCCACAGGAAAGGCAGTCAGGCTCCTATTCTCTAAGCCTGTTGATTATCTTCAGACTTTAGTACAGTCAAAATCCTATGCATAAAGCTAGAATAACACAGTAGATATTGGATTAATATAGTTCACCTAGTTTTTATTGACATATCATAATTGCAGTTGGATCTGGTTTCCTAAATTGCTAATATTGTAAATAAATCTATATTGGTGAACATATTACATGGTTTCATTGAGCAGTCAACCCTATTATTGTGGTTTTGAGAAGAATCGTATTGTTGTTGTCAATATTTATATTATTCATGCATATATATTGTTTATGAGTGTGTAACACTAATTTATTGAAAAAACCTAGACATAATAGAAACCCTAAGAGAAAATTTACCCTAGAGAATTACAGTTTGTACCAGATGTGGGTCATGAGCAAGGAAAAAGGATTGCAAGTACTTAATGTCTACTTCTTAGAGCATTATTTCATTGTAAATTCTACCTAATTTACTTAATTGCTTAGATATGACGAGTTACTTGATGGATTTAAAGGAATGTCTATATATATATAACACCCTTCCAGCCAGCTATGTTGGCAATACTCCTACAGTAAACAACTGTGCGCATGAATAAAGGTTCTTTATAGAAACTATAGGTCAAACTACGAAATGAGGTTTATTATAGATGTCAGCTCTCAGAATGTCAAATTTTAACCGTCTATAACCCATTAGCAGCAAAAGCAACATAAGTTATATTGATTAGGAAAACAAAATCTTTTTTCTTTTATTTTATTTGTTCCCTATTCAATTGGATTTTTAATTGGTACTGTGGAAAGTGGAAATTTCCAATATGCCAGTATCATTTTCAAATTGCAGAACTTCTAAGCCACAGTGAGTATGTGGTGCCTTGGTGCCTAATAGCAGGAATTTATGTTTTAGCCCTCAGCTCCGATGGCTCAAAATTCAAAATTTGTGGAGCTATAAAATTGCAGGTTCAACTTGGCCAGTAAGAGTAAGACACTAATTTTAAATGCATGCACCTAGCTTATTCATTGGCCCAAGATCGAGAATACAAGATTGGGAATACACACTCATTCCACCCCGATAAAGCCGCCCTAAAATGTCAAGGTCATTTGAAGATTGGGGGCATTTGGGTTTGCAGCTGAATCAAATGAACAATATGCCATCTTGGTGGCAAGCAGGCCATCATGATAAGGAATTGGTGAAGGGTGTATTGGCACATGGTTTTTGGAATTGGGAGGCTATCTTCGAAGACAATAAACTAAACTTCAGAGTTTCTGATTCTTTTTTAGAGGCTGGTAATCACCTGGATTCTAAAGATTGCATGAAGCACCTCAGATTTATTGGAAGTCATCTGCGTCGTTGCCTTCGTAAGCTCAAGGCTCGGCGTAAGCGACATTTTTTTTATAACAAGGAGAACGAAATCTCCACATAGCCTAGACGTTCTGAGTGTTCTCATCCTAGCATTCCACGAACTCCAGATAGGAGGCCTATTCTTCACCTTGCTTAGAAACAAAAGTTCTTACCATTGTGGATCTTGGGACAATTGAATATAAACGTGTTGGATTTCATACAGACCGACACATATTCCCTATTGGCTATAAATCTATAAGAAACTATGCCAATATGGTGGAAAAGGATGGACGGACTACATACACCTGGAGAATTATTTACGGTGGAAGTGCAGGTCCTATTTTTCATGTAGTTCCAGATGACAGCCCTGAAAATGTCATTGAAAGAGATTATGCATCTGATGCATTGGTTGTTCTTTATGGAACTGGCAGAACACGACAAGATCACCATTAGCGGGACAGATATGTTCAGCCTCTCACATCCTACAGTTATTCAATTACTACGTGAGCTGCTTGTAGCAGAGTATTGTTCTACCTTCTTGCCTGACTATCCTAATTTTGGATCTCACTCTTGAAAATAATCAATTAGTACCCCAGTTATTCCTTCCGTTCAAGATGGTTCTGAATTCAGAGAAACCCAAAAGCCAATGAGTAGCTTTGGAGATCAATCAAAGCAATCATTATCTGAATCATCCAAAGAAACAGACATTAGCAATTCATTTGATGAAGTGAATGGTTCTTCTCAGGGTGTCACTTCAGATAAGATGGCTGAAGATCAAAGTTTCACTAGAAGAAACATGTTAGTTCATTCTGGTGTTGTTTCCTGATTTTGTTTTATGGTGAATTTTCCAGACAGCTAGAGTGTTTGGAAGTGAGATTCTGTGGGGAATGTTTTGAATACCGGTGTGATAATTTGGATCATTGCTTATGGCTACCAGAACCTTGGTGTGACTTTCATTTAAGCATTGGGGTATTATATTGACTTATAAAACCGAACTAGATAACTAGTCATCACCCTGAAAATTCTTTTTGGGTGGTGGTGTTTATTGTTTATGGAGATTTCTACTAATGTTATAATTAATTTGTGCTCTGGTGATTCATTCTAAATAGGTGTTAGAAATTATGGGGAAAATTTCAACTGATTTCTATCACATTTGATCTAATAAATTTCCTATATTGAAATCAAAACAATGTGTATCATTACGATCTATTAAAACTCCATTTAGTCTAGCTTCTAACTAGCTATATTCAAGGTTCATGCTGAAGACTCTTGTCGATTGGAAAAACACTAGTCATACAAAAAATAGAATTCAAATAAAGGAATACCACATTTATCCTAAGTCCCAAAATGCCTCGAAACTGAGCAGCCTGGAACTATGACATTCAACAATGAAAAGGCTACTGAATCATAAAAAAAATCGAGTAATTGAAAATAAAATTTATGAAACCATGAGAAAGCCCTGAAAATCACTTGCATAAAATTGAGGATAGCTAATCCTGACCTTTTTCTAAGCCAATTTTTGCAACTTGGGAATCTCTTCATGCAATCTGGCCTTAAGTGCGCAACAAATTGTAGGAAGATATAGCAAGAGATAGCACATGGTTAGATGGTCACTATTCAAAATTTTAAAAATTGTGAGTAGGTTAACTTAGAAGTGAAATTGAACTCATTCAAATTTCAACTCTCCTTGGAATTAGTAGTGGTGTGTAGGAATTTGGAATTGCAGGTTGAATAAAGTTGTGGTTGTACATGGGAATTTTTGGTTATGGACTCACAAATTTGGTTTAATGTGATTTTACTATAGTTTCTAGTGTTTTTAGAAATGAAGAGAAATACAAGTGACTTCCTAAAAATATGTAATTTCATCTTACTATGGTTTGTAATGTTGTTAGAAATGGAGAAATACAAGTGATGTCCTTAAAAAAATGCAATGTCATCTTACTATGGTTTTTAATGTCGTTAGAAATGAAGAAAAAATAATGGTGTGGACATTTAACATGTCATTATGCTATGATATGATTAGTAATGGTTTAATTCATCTTTTATCTATAATTTTTTTTCTTATTACTTTTTCACTATTGTGGCTTATATGTGTAACTATAGGCTTATTATTTTCTTTTGAAGTGTGAGTGGACTAGGTTATTCTAACCTGTGATGAATGAATAGATTGAATGTCTTAACTTATATTTCCTTATGTGAGAGTACTATCAAATACAACATGTTTATTGTTCCCCTTTCATGGCAATCCATTTTCTCTACGTGGTGGTTAGGTTATTCATTTTTTCAAGATTCGTAAACTAAGCTTGGTGAAATCCAACTGAACACCTCATATGTCTTCTTTAAAGTCCAACATAGAGACATCAAGAAACTAGACCTATAGTCAACAGGCCATTTCCTTTGTAGAGTGCGAAGTCCTTTACTTGTTGCTTTGCTTGTCCCTACACTCTTCGCTAGTTCTTATGCTCGATGCTAAGTGTAGGCCTTTGCCTTAATCTTCACTAATCACAATGCTTCATCTTGTCATTGAGCACATTCACCAAGTAAAGCCAGTTTGCTCACTATGTCTACATTTGGGAAAATTTATTCTCTTTAATTCCATTTGCTTGATAATGCACCTTTCTTTTCTTAGTGATATTGTACTTAACTATAATTATCTTGTCATTCTACAATGAATTGCAAAATAGGATGAAAGATGTGGTTGAGATACTCCTTTACATGCAATATATTGCACATTAATGTAGAGATGAAATAAGCATTGTTGGTCCATTTATTGAATAGGATGATGTGTTAGTTCTTGAATTTGTCTCCTACATTTTAAAGCCCCAATTTCAACAAAATTCATTGTCCATTGGTCTTTTCCCCATTAACAACACAAAAAAGAAGGAATGTCCAATTACCTTTGACAATGGACCCTAGAGTGGTATCAAATTCTTGTGATGTTAAAATCCTTAATGACAAAGAAAAATGAATGAGTTCTTTTCCCCCATATTTGTGGTGAAATCCCCTAGGTTCAAGTAAATCATAGACAAAGGTGTGAGCCCCAAAAAAGTGTTGGAAGAGTAATAGAGGAAAGTGGTAAGTATAAGGCATGGGGAAAAAGTTATGTGTTTAGTGCCCTTACTCACCAAGTACCCAAAGTGTGTTCTTAGTGGGTGAGGAAGCATAGGTTATTGAGTAAAAATTATTAGGTTCCCAAGCAAGGGGATCAAGACAAGCACTAAGCAAAAGATGACCATGAGAGGTAAAAATTAATTATCCCACTGAGAAAAAATTTCATTGCTCATGGCTATTGCTTAACAATGAGTACATGGCTTGTGGTCGACAAATTGAAGAGAAATGCGAGATATAATGCAACATGAACAAGCAGGTTAGATAGTCTAATTAAAAGTTATGAGCTCCATCATTTTTGAACTTGCATGTTTGTCAAAGGAGAAGTGGTTAAGTATGCCATTGATTGAAGCTCCCATGATACTTTTTTTAGCTCAAAGAATGTCACAAAGGAGGGTTAAAAGGCTAAATGAAGGACCCTAAAAGTCATCATAATCAAACAAAAATAAAGGCCATGGATTGAAGATCAAATTAAGAGGAAATTCTAGTGAGCATTCAACAAGTAAATGCATAAAATGGATGAATCAATCATAGAGTGGGGGGAATGCAATATTTGAGCACACAGGAGAAAAAGTAAAATATATCATGTGTTTAAATATATGAATGTCTAGAAAAGGGGCATATACTTCGTGGTCATGTTCTCAACAAAAATGGTTTTGAGGGCTCATTCCACTACATTGAGGAAATGAACTCCGCATCCACAAAGAAGGCATTCTTGGTTTCCCTAGCAAAGTGGAAGGGCCACAAAGGAAAGGAAATTAATGAGAAAAAGGAAACCAAGTAAGGGCCCACTTTCTTGATGAACCTATGTTGAATGAATAAGAAAAAATGGGTATCATTCTGTTGGGAATCATGATTGTCGTTAAACCAAAACCCGCAGGTGTTAGTCAACAATCACATCGCTAGAGATAAGGATCCACAAGAGGCAGTTATTCCATGTTTTGAAACACACGGGGAGCATTGGTTTATCCAATTTCCAACAATATCCCCCCGAACGCAAGTCGGTTGTGTATCGAACTCGTGACCTACGCTTTGATACCACTTGCTGGGAAACATAGTTGTCGTTAAAAAAAAACCCGCATGTATTAGTCAGCAAACACATCACCAAAGATAAGGATACATGAGAGGCAATTATTCCATGTCGCGAAACACACAGGGAGTGTTGGTTTATCCAATGTCCAACACATTCAAGCCCTAAGAAAAATGAAATACTAATCCCCTGGTAAGAGGGGATCTCATGTCTCGAGCAAAAAAAGGACATGGGAACAAAGTGCATGTTATGGGTAAGGTGGTGTTAGACAAGTGTAGGATTGTGTGGATGTTTGATTCCCTTAAATCAGTGATGCACATAAAAGCAAGTTGAGGCAATGGAGAGACTAAGGCAACCCCACTAGTTATATGTGGAGCAACCAACCATTGCCATGTAGCACCAGGGCCCATGACTTGAAAGTGCATGTTGGCACCCTTTTCTCCATCTTAATTTAAATGGATCCAATCTCACCAGATATTGTTGATTAGAATGCATGGGAAACCTTTTTAATAATCTTCCATGATTTTGTGTAACTATGTTTTGAAATTTTTTTCCAAGCTTAGATAGGACCACAAGCCTATCATGTTCAATTTTGCCAGGGTGGTGGTGATGACCTGCACTGTGTTGAGACAAAAGATAAATAAGTGTGAAGAAATATCATCATATGACTTGCATAAAGGATAGATGTTGGGGTGATTTGTAAACTATCATGGATATTTCTCGTGAAAAAAATGTGTTGCCATTCCAATCCAAGTAGATATTGTTGATTAGAATGCATGGGGAACCTTTTTAATGATCTTCCATGATGTTGTATAACTAAGTTTTGAAATTTTCTTCCAAGCTTAGATAGGACCACAAGCTTATCATGTTCAATTTTGCAAGGGTGGTGGTGATGACCTGCATTGTGTTGGGACAAGATATAAATAAGTGTGAAGAAATATTCATATGACTTGCATAAAGGATGTATGTTGGGGTGATTCATAAACTATCATGGACATTTCTTGTGAACAAAATGTGTTGTTGTTCCATTCCCACCAGATATTTTTTTTAGAATGCATGGGAAACCTTTATAATAATCTTCCATGATGTTGAGTAACTAGGTTTTGAAATTTTCTTCCAAGCTTAGATAGGACCATGAGCCTATCATGTTCAATTTTGAAAGGGTGGTGATGATCAGCACTATGTTGGGACAAGAGATAAATAGGTGTGAAGAAATATCATCATATGGATTGCATAAAGGATAGATGTTGGGGTGATTCATAAACTATCATGGATATTTCTCATTAACAACATGCGTTGTTGTTCCAATCCCACCAAATATTTCTAATTAAAATGCATGGGAAACCTTTTATAATAATATTCCATGATGTTGTGTAACTAATTTTTGGGGTGATTCGTAAACTATCATGGATATCCCACTAGACATTTCATCATAACAGACCAGATAAAACTATATTTAAAAATGAATGAATAAGAGTTTGTGACAGGAAGTGTCAGTGAGTTTCGGGTGTGCTAAGGAGGGAGTGATGTCAAGCTATGCTAGGCAATGTTAAGGCATGATAGAGGCTAGGGAAACATGCCAAGATGTGCCAAGTGTCAGGGTGTGCCAATGCATGCCAGCCCGCAGTGTTTGGGAGTGCCAAGGAAAAACAAGGAAGCACTAGTCTCAAATGCATGGAAATGAATGAATAATAGTGTGTGACACGGAGTATCAACGAGTTATAGGTGTGCTAAGGAGGGAGTTTAAAGGTATGCTAGGTAGTGCCAAGGAATTCTAGAGTGCTAGGGCGACATGCTAGGATGTGCCAAGTGCTAGGGTGTGTCAATGCGTACTAGGGAGTGCCATGGAAACACAAGGGAGAACTTGGCCCCCTGTGGTCCCATTTGGCCCCCTATGGTCCCATTTGGTGTCAAATGCCTTTCATCAAGGACCGTTTGGGAATCCAAGTTCCCAAAGGATTTTAGGGATTGATAACCTCCTTCATAAGTCTTATTCTTCTCCCTCAACCCTTCAATCCCCCTCCTCTCTCCTTAGAAGATCAAGTTTCTTGCTTAAAAGGAAAGCATGTCCCACTCTTTATTCTATCTTAGGGAAAGGGTTTCGAGGGTCACTTCCTGCCTATTCATTAACATATACTCTACAAGTGACTTCCTAAACTACCAGGACTCCTCCCATCGATGAAAGTCTGTGAAGAGAAAGGAGCCTTAACTGTGGTGATAATGGGATAAGCCTCCACTATTTCCCTTGTCCTAGAAGTTTCCCTCTTAGGAACCCCTTTTAGGTCGACTACTAGTTTGAGTTGTAACAAGTTGTTCACAACTCGATTTGTGAACAACTCTTTGGTATACCCACTTTTTCCATACTATGGCTCCAAGATGAGAAGTCTATGGCTATGGAGGTTACCATTCTTCTCACTGAATTAATCTTCTACAATATAGTGAACTAGGGCTAGTTGGTTGGCCCACTTGACTGCTAATTTATTCCTTCAAAGTCTGCACATCCTGAGGCCCTATACACCTGCCTTTCTACCAATCTTGTTGTCCTTCACAAGTACAAGAGTTAGGGCTCTTCTTTGATAGTCACTTAACAACCCTCCAACTATACTCTGACTACCATCAATCTACCCAACCATAGCCAATTATTTTTACTGATCTAGAGCTCAAAATATTATGTTCATATAGGACTCTTCAAATCTTCCACTTAACGATGGTTTGAGTCCTCTCAAAATAATTATTCTTGTGGATCGACAATTTGATCTTTGTTGTCCAATTTAAGAACAAATCTGAACTACTCCTCTTATCATACTTCTAACAATCTGTAGATGACTGAACTAGGGTCACAAATCATCCACTAACAATTCATTGACTAATTTTTTATAGGTTCCTTCAGATATCTGTATAAAACTCTATGGATAGTCCACCACAATCAACTCCTGTGCATTTCAATCCATTCTTCATATGGCACATTTCTTCTGCATGCTCAATATTCTGCTCAAGTTCCACCCTCCTTTGGATCTTCTATCTCCACACATACTGAATCTTCAAACCATCCTCCAGATCTACGGTCTATATTGCAAAAATAAACCTCGCTCTAAGGGTCACAACCACTCTTCTTCTCCGAAAAATTTTCACAGTCTTAAGGGCATACCTTATGAACTAAACATGATATGAAACTGTCCTAACTAGGGCACTATACTTATGTACTTCTAATTTTTGTAGAACAAACCCTATCCACCCATAGAAAAAACCATGACTCTTGCCTCCATAAGAGACTCGACCTAGCTCATATGGATCCATAGATTTTGGGCATTTCTTTGACTGAATCTTGACATGAACTTCAGATTTCAATGTCGACCCTCAATCTAGGGTTACCTCAGTCAATATTATGCCTGTGTCTACTTATGTTTTGACTCTAAATTATAGGGCAAGCCCTCCTCCATTTATGTTGGCCTTTATCATAGACCTAGAGGTCTACTAACCACCACAAGACAATATCATATCAACCCTCTCTTTTATTTCATGTAGAAAATCTAACCAATGGGATTCAATCTAATCTTGTAATGTACTAAAACAAGATATTGAATCCTTCTTACAATTTGCGGAAACAAAACACGATCACACAATCACATATAAGTAAGAGAAAGAAATCATCAATCGCACAACACAAGATGTATCTGGGGAAAGTAACTGCTCAAAACCCCTCTATCTCTATTGTGTATTAAGTCAAGTAATCATGAAACAATACAATGCTTAACCTCTCATGAGATTCTCCAGCACTCTGTCAATTATCTCTTACTAATCTAGGAAAAATCGGTCTAGTACTTAGCCAATTATCAACCTTCCTTCAGCCTGCCTTGCTCACGCAATTCCTAGGGAATTAGCTCCCTATTAATTAGGAAATTCAACCTTCCTTGATTGCGCAATCCATCATGGCATCCCAATGACTTTATAATTTCACATGGGCAATTTTGTATAAATACAACTAATAGTTATTTTCCCTTTAACCTTTGTCTCAACTGGGTCTTCCTCGGAACTGACATGCATGCAACTATTAATAGAGAATTATCAATTATCTGATTGATCACTCATTTTGAATTCAATCTAATTTAATTCAATGGACCTCTCACTAGATCATCACTTAGTTAGAAATAGTTAATCTGATTTTAACTCAATTAGTTGAGTTAACTAATTCACACCTACACCCCACTAATGCATCAACTGCAACTGGACCCCCAAAATATTAGAATCCCTCTACATGCCTAATATTAGACCCTCATGATCCGAAAATATGCAAGTTCGTAATAAAATACTGAAATAAACATAAACACAGAGATGCAGTAGGAATAACACTTCATTTCATTAATACCAAATACTGAAAAATGCTTACAGACAAAATGGAAAACAAACTAGCTCAGGAAATGGTAGCTTATCTTTGAGAAGAGATGTGGTGGCTACACGCCTATGAACTATGTTACAATAAGGCTCAAGGGCCTTTTTATTATTGAAAAATAAGAGAAAACCCTAACTCGAGGAGATGTAACACCAACAGTTTATGGGCCCCATTGGGGTAGTTGGGCAGCCAATTTCCCGGGATTGTAACTTGGTCATATGATCTCTATTTGACGCACATGATACCTCGTTAGAAATATCTCTCTGAGGACTACAACTAATAATATGATTTCTATGAAATAACCAAACCTTTCATGCCTAAAAAACGTCATTTGGGGCCTCAAAACTGCTCCGGAAGTTCAGGACCCGAAAAAATGACAAAAAATAGTAAACTATGCTATAATTAAGGAAACTGAAAAATTGAAAGAGACAATGGCAAGGGCCCAAGTTGAATAGGCAGGTTGCCACCAATATCCACCTCAATCACCTCAACTCCAATTTTTTAAGCTAACTCAGTCATCATGACTTAGTTAACTGACCCAAGTTGTTATGAGTTGAAATTACAATTTATTTAAGGGAAAAACAAATTAGACGCCTCACATTCGTCACTCCTCGTACATCAAAATTCCTCACCAGTGTAGGTGAATTTTTTTTGTCCTTTATGGCTGCCAATTTCACTGGTTCTTGTTGCAAATTTCAACACCCCCTCTCAACAAGAAAGGAATTCAATCTATCCTGATCTGGTACCTTTGGAATTTTGTATGCAACACTTATCTAGTGTTGTTTGCACTTACAAATCCTGAAACTGAATAGCCTCTGAACAACTAAATCAATATAATGCATTTGTCATCAGAGTCTTCTAACTGTTGCTAGCTATTGCACCTATCTACTAGACTCTCTGCGTTGCTGCTGACATATGCATCCATGCCCTTTGCCTTGTTGCCAACTCTAATTTGCGCTGCAGTATCTGACATCTGTCACTCTGATTTATGTCTTCCTGACATTTGACTGCATCAATGTAACTGATCCTTCCTGCTACTATTGTACTATGGACTCCTCGTAGCTAAGTTCAATCCATGAGACACACCATCTCAATGGACCCTACCCAAATTTCTTATCTTGGGATTATGTCTACACATCACCCCATCTTTCACCTAGAGGTATGGCTGCATGTGCTCCCTCTACCCATATGGATCGAAATTTCCTCCTCATGGAGGTCTCTGCTTGAGTGGACACTTCCACTCAGTCTCCTCTCTACTTCTCCAATTGTGGCTGCTCCACAACCTTCTGATAATGCTTCTAAGGCTGCATGTTGAGAGTTAATTTGTACTCCCTCTCAACAGGAAAGTCTCTAACCTCTACTTTGCTCCTCAAATATTTGCATGCATATGTTACCTCAAGTGCATATAGGTTCTTGACTCGTGCACATTGTATTTTTCCCACCATTACAAAAGTTTCTAAAAAAGATTTGATTTTAAATCGATGATATCTCCCTCATCCGAGCTCCGAATTTATTTTCCATTTGGGCATTTTTTCGCAAGGAATCCAAATATGCTATTTTTTTTTTTTTAATTTTACACCAAAATCTTCAGATGTTCTCTGCAAATTCACTGCCCAAAAATTTCTTGCTCTGATACCATGTAGAAAATCTAACCAACGAGATTCAATCTGATCTTGTAATGTACTAAAACAAGATATTGAATCCTTCCTACAATTTTTGGAAACAAAACACGGTCGCACAATCACATATAAGTAAGAGAAATCAATTATCAATTGCACAACACAAGATGTATCTGGGGAAAGCAACTGCTCAAAACCGCTCTATCTCTATTGTGTATTAAGTCAAGGAATCATGAAACAATACAATGCTTAATCTCTCATGAGATTCTCCAACACTCTGCCAATTGTCTCTCGCTGATCTAGGCAAACTAAGTCTAGTACTTAGCCAATTCTCAGCCTTTCTTCAACCTTCCTTCAGCCTTCCTTACTGATGAAATTCCTAGGGAATTAGCTCCCTATTAATTAGGAAAATTAGTCTTCCTTGATTGTGCAATCCATCATGGCATCCCAATGATTTTATAATTGCACATGAGAAATTTTGTATAAATACAAATTATAGTTATGTTCCCTTTAAAATTTGTCTCAACTGGGTCTTCCTCGCAACTGACATGCATGCAACTATTAATAGTGAATTATCAGTTATCTTATTGATCACTCATTGTGAATTAACCTAATTGAATTCACTGGCTGACCTCTCACTAGCTCATCACTTAGTTAGAACTATTTAAACTGATTTTAACTCATTTAAATTAATTAACTAATTCACACTTACACCCCACTAATGCATTAACTACAACTGGACTCCAAAAATATTAGATTAATACCTCTACATGCCTCATCTTAGACCCTCAACTCGAATTTCTTAAGCTAAATCAATCATCATGACTTAGTTAACTAACACAAGTTGTTATGAGATGAAATTAAAATTTATTGTCCAATTTATTTGAGGGAAAAATAAATAAGACGCCCCACATTCCTCACTCCTGGTGCATCAAAATTCCTCACCAGTGTGGGTGCATTTTTTTTTTTTTGTCCTTTTTGGTCTCCAATTTCAATGTTTCTTGTTGCAAATTTCAACATTTCAGAACTTGATGCGGCCTTCACACAAAGACACCATTGAAATCACATGCCTAGATTCTCATGAGAAACCTCTCTTAAGCTCGAACTATCATAAGAGAACCAACAATATGCCATCCTACTTCTAGCTCGAACCAACCATTAAGGTATGCAACATTCTTGTGACCCCTCACATGATGATCTTGCTCTTGGAGGATGGTCATGGCCTCCCTTTAGCAACGCTTACTCGACCCTCTTACTTAACCTACTTTAGGGCTACATCTCTCTTCACCGCCTTGATCAAATGAGCTCATTCTCACTTGATGTAATTTCTTTCATCCTAAGGTCCCCTTAAATAGTTTTTCCTAGAACTCTTAGGAACCCTCTAGAACTTACGGGTTTTATCCACTTAGACCTTAGGAAATATTATTTTTCCTTTTTAATTTTCTTTTAGATTTTAAACCCCATATTGGGTCCAAAATCCCTTTTCTTGGCTTCTTTTCCCACAAAGCCTTTTGTGACCAAACTCACACAAACCCATATCACTAGGCTTGTGGAGTACCTCCTAAGCTACACAATTCAACAACATAGTCGAGTTGTAGTAACTGTAACTTGGTCAAGCTCTTGTAGTCAAGCGAGGGCTTGGTTGGGTTCCCAAGTTGCAAATTAAGTAACGGTAGTTGCGAGGGCATGATAGGGTCAGGGCATGCACATTAGGAATGAAAAGGCATTTTAACACATGTCGGATAATGTCAATGCATGTTGAAGAGTGTTAGGGACTGTCGGGGCATATCAAGGGATAACTAGGTCAAAATGCATGGAAAGGAACGAATAAGAGTGTGTGATAGGGAGTGTCAGCAAATTCAAGTGTGCTAAGGACGAAGTGTGTTAGGAAAATTTCATAATATGATTTACAGGAGGCAAGCCTACAGTTTTTATACATGGCTCAACATAGCAGTTTTGACAAAGGGAGATCACTTTTTGCTAGGCACAACATTATTTTTCCTTTAGCTATTTTTTTTTAAAATGAGATATGGCACACTTTGGCTACATGCTCATGTTTTAAAATATTCTAGATAATTTCATATTTTACATTGTTGTGTATAAGTTTTGGGGCACTCGACTTGTGTCGGCTTATATCTTGTGTGCCTTGTGTATCTTGTGGTTCTTGCAAACTCTCAGTTAATGTTCCGCTGTTTATATGAACTGAACATACATGTGAAATATTTACTATGTAAGCTATGTTGCTTAGTTTTTTTATGGCCATGGCTAGATCATGTGATCCTTGTCTTGGTAACTAGTCAAGTGGGACAAGTTGAGCTTGGACATGAGTGGCATAAGATGAGTTATAGGCAATTTTTAGGTGAACAAGCTGGCATAATCTACTTGTAGTAGGTGCGATTGGTCAAGTTGTTGCAGTTGAAGCAAGCCAATATTGTCACATGAACTGCAGTAGCCAAGGAATTGATTAGGTTCCCAAGTCGTGAAAACATGTAGAGGCTAACTGTGAGGACATGAGTGCCAAGGCATGCTAGGGAATGCTAAGATGTGTCAGATAGTCCGAAGGCATGTCAAACATGCTAAGATGTGCCAAGTGATAAGGCATGCCAAGATGTGCAAGGGTGTGTCAATGCATGCCAGGGATTTTCAAGGCAACAAAACGGGAGAAACAAGTTAAACTACAAGGAAATGAACATATAAGAGGGTTAATAAGTCATCAATTTACCTTTTCCAAGAAGGGCATGCTAGGCATACCAACACTAGGTGCCAATAGATGCTAAGTGCAAAGTCTTACTGCATTATAAGTGCCAAGTCTTCCTTTGTTGCTTCTCATCTACTTTCCAACAGTTGATCTCAAATAAATTTAATATTAAACCATGCCAAATTATACCAAGGCATGTCAACGTATTCCATACATGCTAAGACTTTCCAAGTGCTAACACGTGCCAAGTGCCAATATGTGTCACATTGTGTTATGCATGCTATGAAGTGGAAGGGCATGTTGAAGAGTGCTAAGGTGTGGTAGAGATTGCTAATGCATATTGAGGAGTGTTAAGGAGTACTAGGACAAAACATTAAGGGAGCACTAGGTCAAAATTCATGGAAGTTAATGAATAAAAGGAATGTGTACCAAGGACTAGTGTTAATGAGTGCTAGTTTTCATGCCAAGGAGGAGCGACAAGGTATGATAAGGATCGGTAAGGCATGCTAGGGAATATCAAGGCATGTTAATAAGTCTCAAAGTGTGCTTGGGAGTTCCAAGGTGTGCTAATTATATGTGCCAAATAGTGCCAAGATATGCCAATACATGCCAGGTGCTAAGGATGTGTAGGGTGCCAGGGTATGTCAATATGTGTCAAGAAGTTTCAAGGAAATAAAAGTAAGAACCAATAATAGGGTTAATAAGTCGGGACTTTATATTTTACAAAAGTGGAATGCTAACCACACTAATAATAGGTCCCAATACATGCCAAGTGGCATTGTGTGCCAAGTGCCAATGTATGTCAATGCATTCAACCAAGTGTTCCAGGGCATGCTAGGGACTAAATGCATGCCAACACATGCTAGGAGAGTTCTATGCTTTGCTAGCACATGCCACCATGTGCTTGAGCATTAGTGTCATGATAAGATGTTCTAGGTACAAAGATGTTCGAAGACATGTGAGGTGATAAGAAATGTTAGTGTGTGCCAAAGCATTAATTTAAGGTGTGCTTGTATTGTTGAGGAGTGTTAGGTCTTTCTCATTAATAGAATTGACAGAGCTTGATTATGTATTAAATAATATATTTCCTACACACACTAGTGGGACTTTATCTAAAGGGAATTTTCTAGATAATAAACTTAATAGATATGAATCATGTGTTGACCCATAGGAAAACTCTATTCGACTAGTCATTACTTGAGGGAAATGATACACACTAATTTCTCCTTAAAAATTTGGCTAACTCTAACCACTATGGCCTTGGACATATTATAAAAAAGACTCCACACTAATGGTATTAAAACGTTATCTTTTGAAAAAAAAATATTAACAAGAACATAACGTCATCAAAAACTCATTGGAATGATCAATTGTGATGAACATTTTTTGACCATCACCAAAAGTAACAAAAATAGCATCGGTGAGGGTCATTAAAAGTTCGTCACTAGAAGTGTCACCAAAGAGAGAATTATTGATGGGCCTTTAATGACCCTCACCAAAAGTGTCATTAAATATGGCTTTGGTGACGGACCTTAAAGGACCATCACTATATACACTTACAGCGACGCTTTTTTAAGGACCGTCACCATATGCGACATTGGTGATGAACCTTAAAGGTCCGTCACAAGCATGACCCTCACCAATGTCCATTTTTCTTGTAGTGATACGTGATTTCTAACCATCCCAGAAAAGATTGCTAGAAATACCAGGAAATGTACAATGTGAAAAATAACCTTGGGGTTGAGATGTCACTGCAAACTGGATCTGAAGAGAATGATGCTATGACAGATATGAAATGATGATGTCCTCCTCTAATGGTGTTTCTAAATATAAAGATGATCCCTTTACTCAGAAATGGACCCTCCTGATGAGCTCAATGAATCCTCCCATCAACTGCCTCCAGAAATAACGCAGTTCAGAAATAAGACTGCGTTTTGAGGGAGGGTGGATGGTTGGCCTAATGCCAAAGATATGAAATATTCCCACGAGCCCTCCTTTCTGATCCTCCAATGAATAGATAAGCTCTCCACTGAAAAAAAAGCCCAGAAATGGCTCAAAGAGATCCTCCTTTGCTGCACCCTGCAACACAACCCAGCTCTAAACAGAAACTATGTTGTAGCTAAAGGAGTAGCTTGGAAAAAATTCCAGAAATGAGGAAATGTAGCTCAAATAACCTCTCCTTCCCTAAGGATGAGGTAGGGATTCCCAATCAGGAACACCCTTATGCTAAATAACACAGCAACCCTGCTAAACAGCAAGAGGAAGCAAGGTCTAAACAGACCAATATCAATAATAATCTAAAACATGAATAACAATGGTTGCTATCCTCTCCATATATAGCATGAGAGCCTATCCACGTGGGGTCCCATCCATATTTTCCACCAAGCTCATGCAAGTTGTCCTCCACTAAAACTGTGTTGTCCATCAAGGAGATTCAATGTATCTAGATAGCGTTGTCGACTTGGTCAAAGTTGACAAAATCAACATTATCCAGCCCTTGTCCACACCTAAGGGTGCTTAATACAGCTGCTTATTCTTCCTCCTTTCACATTAGGAGTGTTTTTATTGCTACTCAAGGGACTTATGGGCCTCCCCACCCATTTATTTACCGACCTAGTGATAAAACAACTATAATATTCCATTTAGCTTGGAGGCTAAATTTTTGGAATATTACAGTCCTCCCCTCCAAAATGTTGCTTGTCCTCAAGCAACTGTATAGGAAGAGAAAAATTCCTCCCCTCCTCCTCTTGTGGCCTCCTCATCAATAGTTCCCACCTCCGCTCAAAACAATCTTCAATAAATATGTCCTCCAATACTCCCTCCCAAGCATGCAAAACCAAATGGCTCACATCATGAAAAGATGGAAGGTGTGAGTGGAAACCTTCTTGCTACCCAATGGCCTCCTCAAGATAGGATTTATGACAAGCATAGGGGATCTCATAACCAATGAGAGACTCCTAAACCCATGCTATCATCCAAATGAAATGAGCCATTCTAGGTAGCCCATCAAAAAAGTCCTCAACCCCCGGTGTAAGCAATGTGTTGGGGCTGCATGGAGAGATTAGATTTTCCCATGAAAGTGGTTTATCTATCCACTTATGGTAAGGATGGGGTTGTTGCTAATCTTAGGCTGAAATTTCATGGCCTCCAAGATTGGCCTAAGTTACCTCACAAAGCAAATCAGCCATGAAATGCCTCCTCCAAGAACACAATTTCTTCAAATGGCTCCTCCCATGTGAAGACAAGAAATGTGGTGTGGCAATCATGGTTTGCCCATTTTTTCTCCCGAAACATACAACATGTAAAGTAGGGAGAATCATACTCCCAATGGGTATATCCAACTCATCTAGCACTCTCCAAACAAAGCTCCACATGAACATAAGAACATCAACAAAATATGGAAGCAAAAACCAGTGAAAACAAGTTGCCATATGACAACCGAAGAGCGGATCATAGTTCCTCACATGGAACCAGCACAGTGCATCCCTTTCCTGCATCAAAATAAGTAAGAACAAGTGCTCCCCCAGCCACTTGTTTGCTGCCACAATCATTTTATAAGATAGAAGCATGAAAGTACAATGTGGTGTCAATGGTGCACACCAAGAATCATATGGCCTCCCCCACATGCCACTGATAGAATGGCCAACATCAATGCTGCAAATGGCCTCAAGTACATTACAATACAAGATGCAAGAAGGAAATATCCTCCTTGGTATAGTAAGCTGCTCACAAAAGGTAAAGGAATGAAAATCATGGTGCATAAGTGTACATCCTCTATTATGTACTTTGGTCCTTGAGCCGAAATGGCGCAACTGGAAATTCTCCCTTACTCTCAATGAGTAGGGAAGTGGTTGTGCCAACCTCTCCATCATCATCCGGGCTATGCATCTCTCCATATGTTGATGTATATCCTGCTAGATTCCCTCCCAAGTGAACTCCTCCATCAATGAGTGAAATGCATCAAGGTGCATGGAAAGAAAGTCCACATGTGTTGCATGTAGGAGCTTCCTCTTGAGCTCAGAAACTCTAGTCAAGAAGATTCTCCCATAAGAATAGATGACCTCACCAACAACCATGTATCTATCATCTCCATTGGGGTCATCAAGTATCATGCATGCACCAATATCCTTGGAGTACTCAACCAAAAGTTGAGACCTCCAATATGGATCAACCCTCCTAAGAGACAGCGCTGAAGTTCTGAAATATGAAGCTCCCCATATGCTGCTATCTACTCCTTTAACATCCCTCATGCCAAATTCTTCCTCCCAAATGCTGCCATGCCCATCATGTAGCTACTCATGCTCAAATATAATTGGTGACTTTTGGAAGTTGGCCTCCCATGAGAAGCTATCATCCAAAAATAATCTCATGATCGTTTGGCCAATGCAAGCATGAGTGACCTCCCTCTACTCCAATGTATGGAGGATCACTTCCTCAAAGGAAGTACCCTATGTTTCTCCAAATCCATGGAACAACTCCCTTGCACCATGAAGGTGACATCCTGCATCTCTACAACAACTTCTGTCAGTGCAGTATATGTATTGAGAGTGGGTAATGCAAAAAATGAAAAAGTACCTCTCTCCTCCTTGAGTCTATCCCAAACTCTCTATGTTGTACTGGATTCCTCCAAGGTCTTCACCTCCCTGGAATCTAAGAGTGGTGAACTAAATGATGCAATGTCTCCCACCAACTCTAGATCTGGTGGCCTCCCAGGTGGAATACCCCCATGTAGTGAGACATCAAAACCTGAAGTGGACTGTATATATGTGTGGAATGATTTGTTCCTCTCTTCATTGTACAATACAGTCTCCTCCTTTTGTGCAGAAACCTCCCAAAATAGATAAGGGTGAATGCTCATCATCCCTTGATGTTGATCCTTCCTTCCTTCTCCTTCTATCTGCCAAGATTCACAATCCAAAGTAATTGATTCATGCTGCTCCAGAATTATGGTTTGGTTCCCACATGTTGACTCATTTGGAACTCCTTGCAAAGACACAAGGGCTCCTCCAAGGGAAGTAATGGCTCCCTTCCCATCTCCATGTGGTGATGGATCTCCTCCCAATGGTACAACGCTATCATCTCTTCTCTGCTCATCCTTTTCATCAATATGTGAGAATGCCTCATCATTAATGAGAGACCCTTGATCTTGGTCTTCTCTTGAAGAAGGAACCTCCATGTCTTCATCTATAGAAGAGGGATTTTTAAGAAGTGGGGATCTTGCCTTTGGCAAGGTATCATGCATGTTTTTATCCCCTTCAATAAAATTATGGAGTGGATTTAGAAAAATAAATCTCTCCAACTCATGCAAAGGTTTTGAGTTTTTTGGTTCAACAAGAGATGTTTTACAATGTTCAAGATCAAATATCCTCACTAATTTCTTAGTGAACCCTGCATAAGTGTTTACATTTGCATGATAAAATTAAGAAGAACTATAAAACCACCAATCATGGGCCATACCTTCGAGGTGCAACACTGCTACTCTAATGGCCTCCTTTTCTGAAACTTGGTGTAGCTGGAAATATGAATCTAGCTCCTCCACCCAAGCTTTTGTTGTGCACTCTGTTGATCCATCAAATTTAGATAGAAAGATTTTATCTCTCTTGCTTCTATCATGGTTGCTGGACCTTCTAGATTCCTTGAGTTGGAAAAACCTTTAGAAGTCTCAGTGCTCTTTGAATCTCCATGATTGAGACTTATACTCCTGAATATAGACACTCAAGGTCTCCTCCCATGGTGCATCTCCTTCCTCCATCCTTCTTGCAGTGAATGTTGGCAATAGAATGCATTGTGGATCTGCATGTGTGGCTGAATGCTCACACCCATCATGTGAATAACTAGGGCTTGCTTCGCTTTCAAACCTTCTCAGGAATTTCCTACACTTCTCCCCTTTCATCTCCTTGAGATCTTCTTTGATATTTTTCGTAGCTTGGAAAAGAAGCAGGGAGACCCTCTTTTCCTTAATTTCTCCAAATAATGGAGTCTTCTCTTTGTTTCTTCTATACAACTTCTCTTTTCTATGAGAAGAAGATTCTCCTTCTAATGGCATAATGTCTTGGATGCACAAGCTGAGCCAAGATTATGCTTCGATACCACTGTAATATCCCGAAATGGGATTGCAACAATACATGAACATAAAAATGTAAAAATCTGCAAATATGAACATGACATAAGAGGGATAAATGTAAAGCCATAATTTTATTAATATATCAGCAGAAATATACAAAAATATCATGAGGGACATGCCACTCAAGCAATAGGAACTGATCTCCAATCATTAAAAAAATCAACCCATGAGTTGCTGCAAGTGTATAGAATGCCAGAAAGCAGTGACAGTGCTGTCTATATTAGTGTAGCTGCTGTTGAATACATGTAAAAATATAATATGGCTGATAGAAACAAAATAAATGCCCAGCAAAGAATATATGGGCTCTAATACGTGATTTCTAGCCAACCCGGCAAAGATTGCTAGAAATACCAGGAAATGTACAATGTGACAAATAACCCTGGGGTTGAGATGTCACTGCAAACTAGATCTGAATATAATGATGCTATGACAGATCTGAAATGATGATTTCCTCCTCCAATGGTGTTTCTAAATAGAAGGCTGATCCCTCTACTCGGAAATAGACCCTCCTGATGAGCTCAATGAATCCTCCCAGCAATTGCCTCCAGAAATAAAGTAGTTTAGAAATAAGACTGCACTGTGAGGGAGGGTATATGGTTGGCCTAATGCCAAAGATATGAAAATATGCCCAGGAGCCCTCCTTGATGATCCTCCAATGAATAGACTAGCTCTCCACTGAAAAAAAATCCCAGAAATGGCTCAAAGAGATCCTCCTTTGCTGCACCCTGCAACACAACATAGCTCTAAACAGAAACTACGCCGTAGCTAAAGAAGGTAGCTTGGAAAAAATTCTATAAATGAGGAAATGTAGCCCAAAGAACCTCTCCTTCCCTGAGGATGAGGTAGGAATTCCCGATCAGGAACACCCTTGTGCTAAACAGCACAGCAACCCTGCTAAAAAGCAAGAGGAAGCAAGGTCTAAACAGACCAATATCAATAATAATCTAAAACATGAATAACAATGGTTGCTATCCTCTTCATATATAGCATGAGAGCCTCTCCACATGGGGTCCCATCCATATTTTCCACCAAGCTCATGCAAGTTGTTCTCCACTAAAACTGCGTTGTCCATCAAGGAGATTCAATGTATCTAGACAGCACTGTTGACTTGGTCAATGTTGACTGAATCAACATGATCCAACCCCTTTCCACACCCAAAGGTGCTTAATCCAACTGCCTATTCTTCCTCCTTTCACATTAGGAGTGTTTTTATTGCTACTCAAGGGACTTATGGGCCTCCCCACCCATTTATTTACCAACCTAGTGATAAAACAGCTATAATATTCCATTTAGCTTGGAGGCTAAATTTTTGGAATCTTACACACAAAGAAAAATACCCCATACATCCGTTTCTAGTGGAGGTTACTAGAGGAGGTTGGCGAGTGGAGGGTTTTGTGGATGTTTTCCTATCGGTGCTCTTATCATTAAAATTCACCCCGGTGCTCTCAAAAAAAGAACGCACCAGTGCGAACAAAATCATTGGCACACTGGACACCGTGCACTCCGTACAGACCTGCCCGGTGCATCATAATATAATAGAGCACCGATGCCTCACAACTCGTCTGCGTCGGTGCATTATAAAACACAACACCAACACCGAAACCACTTGGTGCGGTAGACAGAAACCGCACCGGTGCATCATAAAAAATGTGCCAAAACACAAACCAACCAGTGCGTTTGTAGCAAACAGTACCGGTACGCCTATAAAAAATGTGCACCGGTAAAGGGTTAAATTAAAAAAATATTTACGACAAAAACTCTGATTTTTCAGTTTTCAAGTGCTCCTGAGCTATCAATTACCGGTGCGCATGATACCATAGAATGCATCGATGCACACTAAACAGCATGCGCAAAGTACACACACCATCAAGGCGTTCAATTACTGTAACGCACCGGGGCATCGATACTCATCCGCGTCGGTGGATCATAAAACACCGCACCAAAACAGAAACGAGTCGGTGCGTTCTTCTCTAATAGCACCGGTGCTCCAAAAACCACATGCACTGGAATAGAGTTATATTAAAAAAAAAAAATTAAGGCCAAAAAACCGGTGCTTTGTGACTATTATGCACTGGTGCTTTACAATTACGTTGCCCTGGTGCATCATCAAATTTTCACGCCGAAACTGAAACATCCCAGTGTGATTTTATTTAACAACATCGGTGCGCTTATAAAACCCCGCGCACCGAAATAGGATTAATTAAAAAAAAAATTATTGAAAAAAAACTTCATTATTCACTTTCTTCAGTGCTCCAAAGCTCTCAAATCCCGGTGCTATTTCCTTATTTTTGAGCCGCCCTGACATCAGTGCTCTCATTGCACACACTGCTGCTCTGCATTGGCCACCAATCTCTAGCTTGCATTTTGAAAAACAGTGGGAAAATTTTATTTTCCAAAATGTACAACCAATATGCCTCCTCGACGGCGAAATGTACAGGTATTTTTCTAGTTTTTCTATAATTAAGCCTTTTAGCAGATTATAAATTTAAATAAACTTAAAAACAACCATTAAAAACTAAAAAGAAAAAAATTTGTCACGCAGTGCGCTCGAGCTGTTCGGCTCGCACCGGATAGCGGTGCTACCTGTAAAATTTACAGGCAGCACCTCTATCGGTGCTAACGGTAACCGCATCGTTTCCGGGGCGATACCAAAAGGCGCCTTGAATAATTTTAAACTAAAAAAAAAAGGTGGTGTGATCATTTATCCAGGCGCACCATTGACCCCGCAATCACAGTGCGGTGTGTTGACTGCATTTGCCTTCCCGATTTACGTCAGCGCACCGCATTTTTCATTCTGAGAGGGTCAACGGTGCGGCCGGGTAAAAGACCGCACCATCAATTATGTCATTGTCATGAATTTAGTGCGCTGACACAACTATACGCATCGGGGTGTATATTTCAATCAACGCACCACTATTCTGAATTATATACAGTCCACGGTGCTTGAAAAATAGACATCGGCACTGAATTCGGTGCGGTCTGTTTCATTAGGGGCCCTGGGGATGGTGCGCTAAAATATTAGTATGCACCGTCACCGGTGCATGACTATTTTTATGGAGCACCGACTTGTATGTTTGTTTTTTTCAAAAAAAATTATATATGTATATTTATAAATACATTTCTGTTTTAATAAAAAAAATTATTTAATATGGCAATGATTCGGAGAGAACAGGAGCAACAGCAGCAACAGCAAGCAGAACAATATGACATGATTCGCTAATGGGAGGTGAGAGAGAGGGAGAGAGATGGATGCCCTCGCCCTATTACTGCAGATACCAAGGAGATCCTTAAGCAGGTAGGCCTCCTCAAGTTCTATAAGGAGGTTATTTTCGGCCTAAAGGCCCATAGTGTGCTTTTGAGACATCTTATTGGCAGGTGGAATGCCCACTAACAGGCTTTTCGGGTTGGTCCTGACCAGTGGTACACACCCACTGAGGAGGACATTTACTTTATTATAGGACTATCGAGGAGAGGGATGGATTTTCCCTCATTCCTAGACGTGCCACCTGGTTGTGTAGTAGGGACTCAGTTAGTTTACTCCCAGAGATACATTGGAGAACATGTATTGTCTCCTTCAGAGTTTCAGGTACCTGGAGGTCAGTTACGTATAGGTGCTTTTGGTAGACAGGACGTGCAGTTCCTCTATATTATCACTTCGATCATTTCGCACAACACCAGTGATGGGAAACACATTAGTTGCTCTCTTTTATATTACGTTGATTATTTAGTACAGCAGCCACGACTTGTCAGGTGGTCTGCCATTTTTTCGCGACATTTTTGTATGGCCTTAGATAGATTTCGTGCTCATGCACAAGGGAGGGTCAACTTCCCTTTTGCTTCAGAGCTGTTTTTTTTATTTTTTGAGAGGTTTCCAGAGATGAGACCTAGTTTTGTTCAACAGCCTCATAGGTCAATGTTCGAGGTCCGGATGCGCATGTGGGGGCAGATGATGCCCAAGAGGGGAGACACTATGTTTCCAGCAAGGATATCACATGATTCGTTGGACTTACTAGCCAGCGTTGGCAGGCTGAATCCCTTCATTATGGTCCCATGTCCTTATGCTGGACTAGATTCGCGAAGGTGTCCCAACATCCTCTTCACTCCTGATGAGCCGCCAGATGATAGAGGTAATATTACTATTTTATTTATATTTATTCTAACATGTTCTTTAACTTGTTTTTATTAAATTGTGTAATGAAATTGTCTAATTATTGTTGTGTACTTGTATATATTTTGCAGACATTGGCTCTTTTGATGGCGATGAGATGCCAGATCCACCACATGATCCAGGTGTCGATCCTGATGATTACGATCAGGATATGGCCGATGCGCTACTGGAGGATGAGGCCGGTGGCGCAACAGAGAGATTTGTTGATCCTTATGCACCTCATGGTGCACTGGTACCGCCTTTTGCTAGGTGTGGTCGACCTAAGACCAGATACTGGATGGAGTTGGGCAGCCAACTCTATGGATTGATTTCAGATGTGGGCATCAGGCCCATTATTACAGAGAAATACAGGGTGATGATAGATTATTACGAATTTGGAGAGGCATGTCGCGTGACATGTATGACCTGATGCGGCATGTCGTAGGAGCTACGATAGTTGTTACGCAATTGAGGAGGATTGTCCGTAGTTATAGGCATAGTCGAGCTGCAGCACGTGATGGACAGTCTGCCAACAACGACTCAGATGCATCTCATGATCGTTCACCTCTCAGCGCGCCTGATGATCAGCATGAGGCTCTACTGCTAGCATCTGACATTAGTCAACATGGAGATGAGGCTGGACCATCGGCCACGTCTAGTCAGCAGCCTGCATCATCCATCATGAGTACTAGTCAGGATCATCATGAGCAGGCTGGACCATTGACTGTCGAGTCTGCAGTACTATTGACTGAGTAGGCTGGCTCCACTACTACTACGCCTCATATTGGTCATGTTGTATTACCACCAACGGATGCATCCATCAGTACTAGTGATCATCATGATCATGAGCAGGCTAGTCGACCATCGACTTTCGAGGCTGCACCTAGCTTTACTGAGCAGGCCGCATCCATTTGTACTAGTGTTATTAATGTTTTTATACTACCACCAACGCCTGATCCATGACATTTATATTATAGTTGAATATTTTTAACATTATTCAGTTATATATATATATATATATATGGTCCATGTATTTTATGTTCATGTTGCAGTTGTACTTAATTTTCATGTTGATGATCATCATGATGTGGCGCATATTGTTAGTCATGTTAGATATGTTCATTTGATGTTTAGCTTGCAGATAGATGTGTATATGTGATAGGCGCATGAGTTATTTGACATTATATTGAGATGTAAATTTGATGTTTGTGTTGTGATGATGTTAATATATAATGTTAATTTGATGTTAATTGAATGTGTTTATTAGTCAAATATGATGTTTGTACGATGGTTATCATGATTGTGATGATGTTTATTAATTAATTTAATATTATTAAATGACGATGATATTTATTAAATATTATGTCGTGAATGTAATTGTAATTTAAATTTTAATTCTATGTAAAATTGTAAATTTGTATTTGTATTTGTACTAATTGTAATTTTAAGTGTAATTGTATGTAAAATATTTATTAATGTAAAATTTTAATTGTAATTTTAATATTTAATTTATTTTGAAATGATTGTAATTGTATATATGAAAAATTGTAAAATTGTAATTATAATTCTGATTGTATGTAAATCTCACAAATTGTAATTGTAATTTTAATTGAATTGTGTGTAAAATATTTGTAAAATTGTAATCGTAATTGTAAATGTAATTCTATGTAAAATTGTAAATGTAATTGTATTTGTAACTATAATTTTAATTGAATTGTCTGTAAAATATTTGTAAAATTGTAATTGTAATTGTAAATGTAATTATATCTAAAATTGTAAATGTAATTGATGTAAAATTAAAATTCTAATTCTAATTCTAATCGTAATTCATGTATGTGAAATTAATGTAAAAATGTAATTGTAATTTTAATTCTAATTCTAACTATAATTTTAATTAATGTAATTGTATCTAAAATATTAATTTGTCAAATTTTAATTCTATTAATGTGAAAATTTTAATTGTATTAATGTGAAATGATTTTATTAAAATATTTAAATTTGCAAAGTTGCAAATAATTGTAAAATAACAAATCTAGAATAATACGAATTTGTGTAACATAAAGTTTAGAAAATAATGAAAATAAATTCATGTACTTTATAATTATCATTATTTTATTATGATCTTACATATATAAAGTTTAGAAAATAATGAAAATAAATTCATGTACTTTATAATTATCATTATTTTATTATAATCTTACATACAACAACAAAACAAAAAACAAAAAAAAAATTTTAAAAATCTGGTGCACTTATCATCCTAACAGGCCCCAGTGCGTCGTATTAATACAACGCACCGGTGCGTCACATTTCCGCGCACAAGAAACGAATAAACACAAATAAAAAAAATGCAACTCTGTTTTGTTTAAGTTAAAAAAAAACGGCAATTTGAAAAATGGGCGGGAAAATATTTTCGAAAATCTAATTTGATAAAATAATTCTTTAAATACTAAACACTTTTCATTATTTCACTATTTTTGCTAAAAATTTTCAGTCATATTTTTGCAGGAGAGCACGAGGGCACTGTGGATGAAAAAATACATTCGAACAGAATTAAGTATTCAGACAATCAGAAACCAAAACTCTAGTGATTCAAGCCCTTTATTATAGAATTTCAAACCATTTCGTGATTAAATTTAATTCTTTTTTTTACTTTTTTCTGCAGTTTTTTATTTTTTCCTGCAGTTTTATCCATTTTTACCCTAAACCCTTCATTTTTTTTCCCTTTATTCTCCCTATTTCTGTGATTTCAGAATTAGGGTTTTTCATTTTAGATTGACTTCCAACCCACAAGACGACTTGCATAGTTGGATCCCAATCCATTCGGCCATTGCGTGAATTTTTGAAAAAGTGGATTTTTCTTTATCGATGTGCCCTGCGTACGCCACCGCACTGGTGCTCTGTATTATTACAGCGCACCACCCAAGTTCTGTGTCATAAAAATTGAAAACATTTTTTTTTAATTTGTGCGCCAAATCTGAAATAGGGCACCGGTGCTCTCTTTAACTAGGAAAGCATCGTATGGTGTATTACACCATTTTTGCGGTGCGTTTATAATACCCCATGCACTGTTAGGTCTATTACATTGTTTTTGTGGTGTGTTTATATTACCGAATGCACCGTACGATGTATTATACATTTTGCGGTGCGTTGTTAAGATATCCACGCTCCAGTGGCGGTGCAGATTTAATGAAAGGCACACCGGTGTCTCGAGATTTATTTTCTACCTGAAAAGTTAAGAATTTATTTTCTACCAAAATTAGACATTTTGTTTAATGTAATGGACATAGTGTCCTAATCGAAAGACAAAGGGATACGAATAATTGTCCCATTTTGTATGATAAAGACTGTCTTATATATATATATATATATATATATATATATATATGTTTTAATTTATTCTATTGCCTTCTCCATTATCGTTCTCAAATGCACTAATAAAAATTTAATTCATATGAATATTGTTATAAGATTATATATGTGTTTCGACTTTTGATGAATAATGAATTTTTAAAAACCACAATAATTCTGATATGATATAAAAAATTAATCCAAACAGCACATTCAAATGCATTAATAAAAATGTAATTAATATGAATATTGTTATAAGATGTGTCGACTTTTGATGAATAATGAATTTAAAACAATCACAATAATTGGACTGTCAGAGGTGGATGTTTCTAAAAAATACAAAATGAAAACCGGTGCGTTTATGTGTCTATACACACCAGTGCGTTTATGATTCTATGGGCACCACACTAATACCAATTCCAGTTATAAATATCGGTGCGTTTGTGTGATACTGCGCACCGAGGCGTTTATGTATCTATAAGCACCGGTGCATTTTTAGATGCCATGTGCACCGCATGAATACTGATACCAATTATAAATCTCGGTTTCTTTCTGTGATACAAAGCACCGGTGCCTCATAAAGATACACACACCGATGCACTTATACAACCTATGGGCACCGCTCAAATCCCAAGACCAATTAGAATGGCCTCGTGCATTGTATCACCAACACCAAGCCTGGTGCAGTTGGTTTCCTTAACAGCCCAATGCATTCTCCTTCGACCGCCCTGGTGCGTTGTCTACCGATATGCAACAGTGCATTAAAACCTAATAAGAGCACCAATGAAAAAACATCCGTAATAACCTCCGACCACCCATTTTTTTTAGTTGTGTTGAATTTATGTTAAAATCTCCGCCAAAACCTCCGTTACCAGAAACGAATGTGGTAGCATATGTTTTTTTGAAAATTTTGGCCAATTTTATAATACTAAAAACCTCCTTTATAGCCTCTGCTAGAGGGTATTTTCCTTGTAGTGAAGAAGAATGAGCAGGATCTAAATCTCACACCCCATCCTTAACAAGGAAGGTCGATTGGTCATCAGGAATCTGAGCAGAAGAAGAAATCTCAGTGTCGAATGAATCAGGGGGCGTCAATAAATGAGAATTCAGAATGACAGCCATAAGGGACTAAGGAGACTCTAGTTCAATCGACGTAGCTGCAGAAGGAATAAATGCTAGAGAACACGATGTCGTTGGAGAACTAGACCCTCCGAACCATTTGTCGTCCGATGCCCAAAAATAGAAGCGAGACTCATACCCGATAAGAGGAGAATACAAGAGGGAGCGGGCTAGGACAGTGTCTGCGATGATAAATCAAAATTTAGAATAAAAGACCATAAAGCACCAATCTGACAACCATTAACTCTGTTGTTGGAGCTGCATCTTATCTCAGAAATGTAGGAATAATCTTTGGATAATATGAGAAATTTGGAAAGATGCTTCTTATTGCATAATTCCTCCTAGCGACGGGCTTTTAAAACAGATCTAGCCTCAACTACAACCCAAATATCAGCCGGAATTAAATAAGACAACTCCAAATGAGATGACAGCAATCTCTGAGACAGGTGATCGAGGCATTTTCTAACCCTCGAAATCTCATACCTGATAATGCCAAGGCTGGCTAAAAGAAAAATACGATCATTTCTGGAGTTTCTAAGGGGATGCTTAATCTTCGCGAACGATGGAACTGAGGAGGAGTCTCTACATCTTTTTAAAAAGGTTAGATCATATTTCATCTTATATACCCGCAAACGTGCCCTTTCAAAATGATGAACTTTAAGTGCCAAGGCCCTACCGAGCAGGGTTTCAATATTAGGAATTTGGCTTTTGTGATCCATGATAAAATGTGTATACAAACTTTCAGTGAAAATCACATGTAATAAAATTTTGTTGACGTGTTTCGAACCAGCCAATGTGGTTCATCATCAGTTTAAGAAGAGAAATCTAATCAAGAAACCTATTTAAATAGATAAGACAAGCTCCAACTAGTCGTTGTAAAATAACGACTAGTTTGACTAGAATAAGGAATTCAGTTATATTTTATCATATTTTAATATATTTTTTAATTTTAATTTTATTAAATTTTAATTAAATTTTATTATATTTTTATTTTAATTTTATTTGAATAAAAATTTTATTCATATTTTTTAATAATTTAATATTAATACTTTTTAATATAATTTAATATTTTAGTACTATAAATTATATGTTATATAATTACAATTCATTAATAGGTATATGAAAATAAATAAATAACTAAATAAATAATAATAATAATAATTTATTTAATTTACTTAATAGGTAATTTTACTAATTTAAATCATAATAATAATAATAATAAAATAACCACAATAATAATCATAATAATAAAATAAAAGGAACAGACAGGGAGAAAGAAGCCAGCAGCGAGAGATGAGGGAATGACAAGAGGGAGCACAGAGGAAGAGACAAGGCAACTAAGAGTGAAGGGTAGGAATCCAACATCTGCTAACACTCCACCCATCATCCCTATTAAGGCTAACCGACCTCTTTTTGATGTAGAGACTCCTCCTCAGTTCCATCGTTCACCAAGATTAAGCATCCCCTCAGAAACTCTAGAAATGATCGTATTTTTCTTTCATCTAGCCTTGGCATTATCAGGTCTGAGATTTCAAGGGTTAGAAAATTCCTCGATCTCTTGTCTCGGAGGCTACTGTCATCTCATCTGGATTTTTCTTATTTAATTTCGGTTGATATTTGGGTTGTAGTTGAGGCCTGATCTGCTTTAAAATCCCGTCGCTGGGAGGAATTATGAAATAAGAAGCATCTTTCCAAATTTCTCAGATTATCCAAAGATTCTTCCTACGTTTCTGAGATAAGGTGTGGCTCTAACAACAGAGTTAATGGTTGTCAGATTGGTGCTTTACAGTATTTTATTCTGAATTCTAATTTATCATCGGAGACATCGTCCCAGCCTGCTCCCTCTTGTATTCTCAGCTTACCGGGTATGAGTCCCGCTTCTATTTCTAGGCATCGGATGGTAAACGGTTCAGAGGCGTCTAGTTCTCCAGCAATGTCGTGTTCTCCAGTGTTTATTCCTTCTGTAGCTATGTCAGCTGAACTGGAGTCTCCTCAGTCCCTTATGGACGTCATTCCGGATTCTCATTTATTGACACCCCCTGATTCATCTGGCGCTGAGATTTCTTCTTCTGCTCAGATTCCTAATGATTAATCAGCCTTCCTTTTTAATGATGGGGTGCAAGATTCAGATCCTACTCAGTCTTCTTCTTTCAGGATGAGAGAAAGCGTGGTTCATTCTTCCTCAATGGTGCACTTTGATTTACGTGGATCCGGTGATTTGGATCTTGTCCATCCTCTCCCATCCTGTCCCTTATGGAATCGATGGTCCGTGGTAACATCGTGATTGACCAGGTCCAACTTTCCATGCCTTCGCACTCGGGTATGCCTTCGACCTTTTTTAATCCTCTTGACGTTTCCTCGACTTTGTCTTCTTTTCTTGATCCCTTGTATGGCCTTCTTGATAATCCGTCTTCGGATTGTATTAATAGTAACAATTCATTTCAAATTAATAAAATAATACGTTTAATAATGATAGTAACATTATTGATACTTATAATAATAAGAATCTTGATAATAATAATAGCATTGATATTAGTAACAATAATCACATTAATAATAATAACAACCATATGAGTATTAACTATAATGATAATAATAATACTGATAATTTAAATAATAACCTTAATAATAATAATAATAATAACAATAACAATAATTTCAAATCTTTCTCTTCCCCCTTAAATAGGACTGTTATTAATCTTTCTCGTTTTTCCTTTGATTTTCATGTCTACAGTTTATTGGAGAAGGGCCTTAATTATGCTCTTACTCCTAAGAAAATCTCTATTCAAGACATCATTAGTGATATAGAATATGGGATTAGAGATTTACCTGATGCTACTAAAGACACCATCATGCAAAACTGTTCCTTGATCCTCATAAAAGCTAAGCCCCCTAAGAGCAACATTGGCAAACCTGAGTTTGAGGCTCTTAAATTCTTAAACAGTAACTAGGACATTGTCGTTCTTAAGGTGGATAAGGGAGGTGCTACAGTTATTTTAAACAAGGAGGATTATCATAATAAGATGTTGGATCATCTTTTTAGTAGTGGAAACTACAAGAAAATGGACAAAAACCCCCTTAAAAAAGTTTCTAAAGCGGTTGCTTTGGTGATAAAATTGAGTAGCAATGTTGGCTCCCTAAGTAAAAAGCTTATTGAAAGTAATCCCCTCACTCCGAGGATTTATGGTCTTCCTAATATTCATAAGGATGGGGCCCCCCTTCACCCCATTGCCAACACCATAGGTGGTCTAACTTATCTACTCGCTAAATTTTTAGCTAGTAAGCTGAAACCTCTTGTGGGTGATATCGAGTCCTTTTCTAAGGACTCTTCCTCATTTATTAATGAATTGAAATACATTAAGTTGAATCCAGAATATAGGTTTGTAAGTTTTGATGTTGTCTCATTATACACTTGCATTCGCATTAAGGAAGCCATTGATGTCATTTCTCGGGTCACTGATCCTGATACTGCTCATCTCGTTGAGATCTGTCTAACCTTGACCTTATTTAGTTTCGAAGGTGAATTATTTGAATAGACTCTTGGTGTGGCCATGGGTTCCCCCCTTTCCCCTGTGGTGGCTAATATTTTCATGGAAGACTTCGAATCTAAGGCCCTTTCCTTTTCCCTTTTTCAACATAGGCTTTGGAAAAGGTTTGTTGATGACACCTGTGTGGTTTGGCCCCATGGAAAAGAGAAACTGAACCTTTTCTTCCAACATCTTAATGATCAATCTGACTTCATTAAGTTCACCACGGAATTCGAAGTGGATGGCAGCCTGCCCTTTCTGGATGTCCTTCTTTCGAGGAATGTTGAGGTTTCCTTCTCTCATCAAGTCTTTAGAAAGAAGTCGCATACTGAGCATTATTTACATGCTAGTTCTCATCATTTCCTGGCTCTGAAGCTTGGGGTTCTCAGTACCCTAGTCACCAAAGTCTTTAGAATCTCCGATGAACACCACTTTGAAGGTGAAAAATCTCATCTCTTTAATGTTTTCAGTAGGAACGGTTATAGCAGGGTTCAATGTTTTAGAGCTTTTCAAAAAGCTAAAAAAGGTCCTAGGGTTAAGAAATATCCTTGTGATCGGTTATCTGGATTTCACCTTCCGTTTATCCAAGGTACTACTAATATAATCGCTAGGATCTTGAAGAAACATAATGTGTCCTCAACCTTCAAGCCCCTCCACACCATTCGGAGTTCGCTTTAGATCTGTTAAGGACCCGGTTTTCCCTAAGGATGGTAAAGGTGTTTACTTGATTCTGTGCTCTTGTGGGACACCTTACATCGGTGAAACTGGTCGATCAATTAATCAAAGAACTCATGAACATGTCACTGACCATAGACATAGTAGATCTCGGTCCTCTACCCTAGCAGAGCATGCTAAGAAGACAAATCATCACATTTGTATTGAAGATGTTGAGGTTATTGCAAGGATTGACCATTTCCACCACCGGAAGTTGAGGGAAGCCTTGGAAATCGAAAAAAGGTTGGTTAACTTTAATAGGGATGATGGGTGGAGTGTTAGCAGATGATGGATTCCTACCCTTCACTCTTAGTTGCCTTGTCTCTTCCTCTGTGCTCCCTCTTGTCATTCCCTCAGCTCTCGCTCCCTGCTTCTTTCTCCCTATATGTTCCTTTTATTTTATTATTATTTTTATTTTTATTATTATTATTGAAATTAGTAACATTACCTATTAAGTAAATTAAATAAATTATTATTATTATTATTATTATTTATTTATTTATACCTATTAATGAATTGTAATTATATAAATTATATATAACATATAATTTATAGTACTAAAATATTAAATTATATTAAAAAGTATTAATATTAAATTATTAAAAAGTATGAATAAAAATCTTATTCAAATAAAATTAAAATTAAAATTTAATAAAATTAAAATTAAAAAATATATTAAAATGTGATAAAATATAACTGAATTCCTTATTCTACTTAAACTAGTTGTTATTTTATAAGGGTTAGTTGGAGTTTGTCTTATCTATTTAAATAGGTTTCTTGATCAGATTTCTCATCTTGTTTGTTGAACCACATTGGCTAGTTCGAAATAGGTAGACAAAGTTTTATTACATGTGATTTTCATATATACATTTTATCATGGGTCAGAGAAGCCAAATTCCTAATATAAAATAAATTATTAAAAAACATAAAATAAACTATGATTGAAATAGTTTGTTATATAAAAAAATATATATATAAATAAAACGTTAAAGTTAAACCATATTTAACATTACTCAATAATAGTCAAAACATAATCAATCAAAAGTCAAACCATAACAAATATGTTGAATCATAATTTTACATAGGGTACACTGCATAAACTCAATGTTTGCATCTACGGAATACATTACTATTATAACACATTTTCAATCCATATATCCATTCCTTTCATGGAATACATCTCACAGCATAGTAACCATCCATAAACTAAATAACATATACAACAAAATTTAAACAAAGTTGGCATCGATGAGCACCATCAAATGTGCACACGTATATGACGAGTCATCTCACACATTATATCACTTAAACTTCAAGAATAAATAGGCGAAATTAAATGGTTAAAGATTCGAAAGCTGTGAGGATTCACTCAGTTTGAATAATGAGAGGGAATTGAAGCTCGAACATCTCGGTTTAGGCGTCTTAGGTATGCCTCCGTTAAAAGTTGGATTCAACGGGCACAGTAAATAAATGGATTGTAAAACTGATTAACACCAGTCTGTTAGGCTAACGAGGATGTAAAGACACGGTGATAGATCCATGTGATCCCTGAGTTGGCGCAGCAGTAAGGTCGCAGATTCGGGTATGGGAGTGATATTCGCAGGTCTGTCTGCAGCGGCATCTATGAAAGCTGGTCGTGTGGGCTGACCAGTACTCTCTGAATGGTCGGTTAACATTAACACAACTTTTGACATTGCCGGCCGCTGCGTCCATGAACCTTGAGTTGCATAGAAGTGCGATAGTGATCACCCTTAGCGCCTGCTCTCTTGGGTAATGCCCCTCTAACAATGGATCAACAATATCCAAGACTTCATTCTGCTGGAATTGATTCCAAGCCTGCACTATCATCAAAACACTAAGCACAATTTTCACAACTTTTATCACAATATGTTTGATATATATACCATAATTAATAGCCTGTCTCTATGCTAGAGAATTTTATCTTTTTACAAGCACATTTACATGTGTCTGATATACGCACAGAGAGGCTAGCTGTAATGTTTTGAGATGATAATGATCGAACTAAAGTTATCTTCCTTAAAACAGAGACTCACCCATTCGAGAAGAAGCTGAAGAGGTGATGGCAGTCTTGGCTCCACGCACTTTCTCCCACTAATGATCTCAAAACCACGACGCCATAACTATAAATGTCAGCTTTTTCAGTTAATTGGCCATGAACGGCATATTCGGGTGCAGTGTAGCCTTTGTTTTATACCAAATTCGTGAAAGACAGAAGTTAACGTCTGGATTCGAAAACTTATGAAGATCTTCTGAAAACAAATAATAAATAAATTGCTGAACTTACATTGTTCCTCCGACTCTAGTTGAAACGTGTGTTTGGCTTTCTGGGAAAAATCTAGCCCATCCAAAATCTGCAATTTTGGGATGAAATCTGTCATTGAGTAGTATATTTGCACATTTGATGTCTCTGTGTATAAGCCGAACGGTGGATTCCCCATGCAGATATCCAAGGCCTCGAGTTGTGCCTACTATAATGTTTAAAACGGTTTTCCCAGCTCAAAGGATTTCTTATCTCCCCTGCGGACCTCCAGGAATGGTATTCTAAAGCTTCAGTACAAGTTACATGATTTCTAAAAACAACATGAATTGTGAAAAACGATCGCATTAATAAGAACAACCCTACCGAGCAAATGTTTGTCAAGACTGTTATTTGACATATACTCGTAAACCAGCAAGCGTTTGTGCCCTCTCTTGCAACATCCGAGTAAACGAACGAGAATACGGTGACGGACGCTGCTGATGAGCTTCACTTCCGTCAGAAATTCTTCAGCAGCTTGAGCAGTGTACTTTCCAATAAGTTTCTTAACGGCAACATCCCTCCCATTCGGAAGTCTTCCCTGCTCATCAGACCCATTACAATTAATCTACAAACAGACAATATAGTTGAAAAAACCATCAAAACCACGTCTGATATTCTACCTTATAAACTTCGCCGAATCCTCCTTTACCAAGTATGTTGTTTCTGTCAAAGTTCCAAGTGGAAGCTCTGAGAACCTTGTAATCAAACAGAACTTCCCCAAAATCTCCCCTTCATCTAAATTCTTGTCTGCGCAGAGCATCAAAACAACAATTTTCTTCATCACGATTGGATCAGACCAAGCTTTACGAAAAATAAAAGTAAAAAACAAGGAAACACAGCGGAACTCAACATGGAAACTATAATACAATCATATATATGACCTGTTCTAATAAAACTCTTGCAATGTCTAACGAACACCAAGCACAGCGTCACAATTAGAGTTGTTCCGACGACGCTTCCCAACAATATAGGCAGTACTTTCGATCTTGGTTTACCCGAAGGCAGCGATCTGGGCGGTTTTCCCAAATTCCCTGGTGGCGGTGTCAAAATCGTCGATCAAGTCAAATTCTATGATGTTGCAGTTATAACGAAAACAAAAGAATCAACCAAATGTAGTGTCACTATGATAAAATAGCAAACACATGCACCAAATGTAAAAAAATCCCCGAGAGAAAGACTGGTTCTCGGTTAAAATTGAATAATTTGGGTAGCGCATAAAACAGCCCCACATCGAGACCTCTACCTTCAGGCAGGGGAATACAGGTGTGTTTGATTCCCGAAATTACATACAGGTGGTGTTTGATTCCCAAAATGACATAACATACAGAGGTGTGTTTGATCCTCAACGTCACACAGGTGTGTTTGATCCTCAACGTCATACAGTAGTGTCACTACTACACCAAGGGCATTTTAAGACATTTGTTTAACACAAAAGAAATCTTTTGTCTTAAAAAGTCACTTTTTATTTTAGTTATTTTATATTAAAATTTAATATCAATTGAATTGTCTTAAATATAAAATTTAAGACAAAAATAGTGTGAGACAAAAATAATTTGAGACAAAGCTTTATATTTAAGACAAAAATAATTTGAGACAAAAATATTTAAGACAAAAACAATTTGAGACAAAAAAATTTAAGACAAAAGTATTTTAAGACAAAATTTTATATTTAAGACAAAACGAGTTTGGGACAAAAATATTGTTAAGATAAAACTTTATATTTAAGACAAACCCAGTTTGAGACAAATATATTTTAAGACAAAAGAAATTTGAGACAAAAATATTTTAAGACAAAATTTTAGATTTAAGACAAAAGCACTTTGAGACAAAAATATTTAGGACAGAACTTATATTTAAGACAATGGCACAATGACAATTAAGACGAAACCCATTTAAGATAGTTAGCAATTAAGACAAAATCATTAGCATTAGAAAGTTTCCATTGAAATATCCATGAGTGGATAGTGGATAAAATTATATTTTTTATATTTGAAAATAGATATTCAAACCACATGAAATTTAATCATGTCATATTTATTTTTTTTATATTATATTTTTCTTTTTTCATTAAACCATATTCTAAAAATTTAATAAATATATAGATAAAAAAAATAGTATTTTTTGGTTGGCAACTCAAGGGGAATTTGAACTTTGAATCTCTTGTTTTAACCATAGGTGCTCCAACACTAATATTCTTGGGCATATTATGTTTTTTCCTGCTAACCGCTCCAAATACAACCTCTAAGAACTAGTAGGGTCCAAGGAAAAGAGCTACAAGTTTCCCAAATCTGCTCTACATTTCATCGACAATCACATTTCCCCCAAATGTCCTCCACATATTTGCTTTGGTGTATTGGAGTTTGAAAAATACATAGGATGCCATAAGTAATCCTAATCATAAGACTTAACTTTCCTAATGACTAGGAGGCCTTAAAAATAAAATAAAAAACATCTTAACTTATGCCTAAAATTACTAAAATTTCCTGTCCCAAATATGAAATTAGAAATTCTACAAAATTATAGGGCAACAAGGAAACCAAATTCCTCTTCTAAAAATCTCTAAGACCTTATGGAGGACAAATACAAATTTTGAAATAAATTGTTGAAATTATGCTCTTGCATCAATAGCTACCAATGTATCCTTGTAGGCCACCCCCTTTAACAATAGTAATACAAATGTCCTTTACCAGCTAGAAGGAACTCGATCCTTACATAATTCTCTCTTAGATACCCTTAACCCATTGCAATGATTGTCTTTGATGCCTACCTAGTTACAAGCACATTAAGAAGCAATTTAGCATATTGCTGGTTGAGGATTTCGATAAGTATGTGATTTTGTTGACATCTTGTCACTGCCCCATATGTGAATATATAAAATCTTGGATGCATGTCGCCCTGACACTATAACAAGACTTAGTACTGCCTATCATATCGTGTCACGCCCTCCTCGAGACACCTAAAACTTGCTAACACTCCCTGTCACACACTCTTATTCATTCATTTATGAATTTTAACCTAGTGCGCCTCTATTATGTTTTCCTGGCACTCCCTAACACTCCTTAGCACACATTGGCACAACTTGGCACTTGGAACAACTTTGTATGCTTCCCTAGCACTCTAACATGCCTTGGCACTTCCTAGAATACCGTGTCACTCCCTTCTTAGCACACCTAGAACTAGTTTATACTTCATTTCCATAAATTTGAAACTAGTTCCCCCTTTTGTTTCCCTGACACTTGGCCCTCACACTCCCTAGCATGTGTTCATGCCACAAACTGGCACCTGCCACATCTTGGCATGCCTATCATGCCTTGGAACTGCCTAACATGTCTTAGTACTTCTAGGAATTCCCTGACACACCTTGGTATTCCTTAGCTTTCATGTCGTCATAGCTAACCTTGCTTTTTTTGTGACTTGGGAACCCAACCAAGTCATTGGAAAATCGATGTTGTGCCTAGCCCAAAGTTTCTGTTGTGTAACCAGCTCCAAAAATATAAGAAAAGAGAGATCACCGTCTTAGAAATAAGCCACTTCGAGGGGGCAACCTCCAATACATTGCATAAATGAACAATTCTTGGATGTTACAATTTACAAAACCTCCTATCTATATATAGGAGTCCATGGGGCCATAATGTAATCCTAGTGGGCCACAATGTAATCCTAGCCGACCTAAAAAATAATAATTTAAAGGCACAATAATAACAAAATGGGGGTTACAAGGGTAAAATAATAACAATAAGGGGCTATACTAATAATATAGGGACCTAACATGCCCCTCTCCTTCACAAAAGTGTTGTCCTCGACGCTTGAGTAGCTCTGGGTGCTTCTGTATAAAATTCTCATCCTCCCATGTAGAATCTTCAGTGGGTAAGTTCTTCCACTTGATGAGATATTCTGAAATTGATCGATTCCGTAGCTTTCAATTTCTTGTTTCCATGACTGCTTCAAGTTCCAATATGATTTTTCCTTCCTCATCAAGTTCTGGAAATATTGTTTGAACTGGAAGATTTTCACCTATAACCTTCTTTAAACATGAAACATGGAAAACTGGATGTACTCGTGAAGAAGAAGGAAGCTCCAATTTGTATGCCATAGTACCAATCTTTTGCAACACCTTGTAAGGACCATAGTACTTTGGCGATAATTTATTATCCTTCTTAGCTTGCTTTAGGGACATTTGTTTATATGGTTGTAGCCGTAAAAATACCCAATCTCCTACATCAAAACTTCTCTCGCTGCGATGTTGATCTGCCTGTTGTTTCATTCGATTTTGTGCCAAATTCGGGTTATCCTTTAAGAGTTGGAGAACTTCTTGCTGATGCTCGATGTGATCTTCCACTGCTTGAACCTTCGAATTTTCCCTTAAAGATGATGTGATGGATGGTGGATGATACCCATAAAGTGCCATAAATGGGGTCATTTTTGCTGCAGTATGGAAGGAAGTGTTATACCACCATTCAGCAAGAGGTAACCACTTGACCCATTGTGTTTGTTTATCGAATGCAAAACAACGAAGATATCCTTCCAAACATTTATTTACTATCTCAGTTTGACCATCAGATTGAGGATGATAAGATGAGCTATGAACTAATTGAGTACCCAAACAAGAAAATAACTTTGTCCAAAAATTTCCAGTAAAAATGGGATCTTTATCGCTCACAATAACTCTTGGGCTTCCATGTAGCTTTTGAATTCTGTCCATAAATGTACTAGCAACTGTACTTGCTTTAAATGGATGAGATAATGCACAAAAGTGTGCATACTTGGTAAGTCTATCAACTACCACCATGATGACACTCTTTCCTTTGGACTTAGGTAAACTTGTGACAAAATCCATTGAAATCTCCTCCCAACGTTGACTTGGAATGGATAAAGGTTGTAGAAGTCCTGGGGTCTTAATTGTTTCCACTTTATTCTGCTGGCAAACCAAACATTCCGCCACAAACTTTCGAATATCAGATTTAAGGCCATCCCAAAAAAATTCTTTCTTCACCATGTGGTAAGTTTTTAAAAATCCTGAGTGTCCTCCTAAAGGAGAAGTGTGCAATTCCAGAAGAATATTTTGTTTTAGTTGGGAATTCTTACAAAGATATAAGCGATATTTGTACCATAAGGAATCATTTTTCCAACTAAATGTATCGGATGTACTAGGATCTTGCTGCAACTTTTGAATGAGTGTCCATACATCTTTGTCCTTCTTCCATTCATCTCTTGCTTCAGTTATCCAATCTAGTTGGATAATATAAATGGCACAAAGCAATGCTTCCACCTCTTCATTCTTTCTTGAGAGTGCATCTGCAACAACATTAAGCTTTCCTTTTTTGTAGATTATTTCAAAGTCATAACCCAACATCTTTGTGACCCATTTTTGCTGCTCTTCTGAAGATAGTATTTGTTCCAAAAAGTGTCTAAGACTATCATGACCAGTTTTTACCTTGAAGTGTCTTCCCATTAGGTAAGTTCGCCATTTCTTTAGTGCATGCAGTATTGCTAACATTTCCTTCTCATAAATAGGTTTCTTTAAATAATTTCCTTTGATTGGACGACTTTCAAAAGCAATGGGTCTTCCTTCTTGCATTAAAACAACACCAATTCCATTTCCTGAGGCATCACATTCCACAATAAAGGTTTTTGTGAAGTCGGGCGTAGCTAAGACTGGTGCTAGGCACATTGCCTCTTTAAGATGTTCAAAGGCCTTAGTTGCTTCAGGAGTCCATGAAAATGCATCTTTCTTCAATAATGTTGTTAGAGGTGCTGCTATTCTCCCATAATTCTTAACAAACTTGCGATAATACCCTGTTAACTTGAGAAATCCTCGCAACTGCTTTATGGTTGTGGGGACTTTCCATTCCTTAATAGCTTTAATTTTGTTAGGGTCTACTTTAACACCCTCGTGAGATACAATATGACCCAGATATTCCACCTCTTGTACTCCAAAGAAACATTTGGATGTTTTTGCATATAATTGTTTTTCCTGCAATAGTTTGAGCACCCTGTCAACATGTTCAACATGATCCTTCCAAGACCTGTTGTAGATTAGTATATCATCAAAAAATACTAGCACAAATTTTCTAAGGAAGGGTTTGAAAATGGAATATATCAACCCTTGAAATGTAGAAGGTGCATTGGTAAGGCCAAAAGGCATGACCAAAAATTCATAATGACCTTCATGAGTTCGAAATGTTGTTTTTGGAATATCTTCGGTCTTCATTCTAATTTGATGATATCCTGAACGAAGATCCAACTTGGTAAAATAAATTTCTCCATGTGATTCATCCAATAATTCGTCAATCACAGGAATGGGAAATTTATCTTTAATGGTGAGCTTATTGAGCTTCCTATAATTCGGACACATTCGCCATGATCCATCCTTCTTGTGTACCAATACTACAGGAGCAGAGAAAGAACTTTGACTAGGTTGAATTATACCCGCCTCTAACATTTCTACAATCATACGTTCAATTTCGCCCCTTTCCAACGACGCTTGAATCATCAAAAAAGGACACCGTATGAGAAAGTTATATTTGTTTGAAGTTTTGGAAAAAATGTAGTGAGTGGTGCCACATGGCAGCGCCAGAGGGTGCCATGTGGATGTTGAAGTGGGTAGATAACATGGCATGCAGACATGGTGAGATGATTATTCAAGGGTACATGGTGGACAACGGGGCAATGATTGTGTAATGTTGACCAATAATACGTTGTCACATGGACCAATCCAATGTTGCCACATGGTAGCGAAATTGTTGTCTAGTTAAGGATTGTCAAAATCGTAGAATAGTTAACAAATTTTGGCTTTTATTGGATTTGAACTTATGACCTCTCTTTTATAAATTCAAAAACTTACTAATAAACCACATTTCAAATTTGTGAAGTAAAAGTCATAAAAACAATAGTTAAAGTAAAAAATGTTAATCATTCTACAAATTTGACTAACGAGGCAACAATTTGACAAATGCCCAACAAAATAAAATTCAATATTTTTAGGAGAAAATTAAGTGTCTAATGGAACTTGTCAATCAATTCCATGCCACCAAAATATTTGATTTTTAATTGAACTCATCCTCTTGCCAAAAAGAATGGATCTCACAACCAACTTATTCTATAAAAATTGGGAAAACATTGAAGTTACAACTCGTAAATTTTTATTTTTATTTTTACTTTGTTGCAAGTTGCTACAAGGTGTGTTACAACAAAATTCACGGGTCATTTTCTCACAAACTATCCGTTGGATTTTACTTAAATTTTGTGTAAATGTTCCTACAGTTATAATGTTTATGCATACCAAAAATCAACACCATCCAATGAACGGATTTCGAGATATAATATAAATTGTTGTAATCTTCATAAATTATTTTCTCACAAACTACATATCATATTGGGCTAAAATATTATGGGAAGGTTCCTATGGTTCTAGTGTTTCTGCATACCAAAAATCACATCAATCTAATGCACGGATTTCGAGATATAACTGAAATGGCCGAAGGTAATGATACTCATTTTCTTGAAAACCGTGAAGTTGATTGGGCTGAAATTTATAAGAATTTTTCATTAGAATACTATTCACTTCCTGTACAAAAATTATGAGAAACGAGTTCCTAGTTTGTGAGATATCTTCAATTTAATTTCTGCATTTTTTTATTTTGTTTTATTTTTATTTTTATTTTATTTTTAAGATAAAACTATATATATATATATATATATATATATATATATATTTGTCCTACTCTACTTGAAAAATAATTCTCGTTCAAGTATATGAATACTTTCAATGGAACCATGTGCGTAACAAGATGATAGATAAACTCATATGCAAGTTTGAAAGATACTCTTTGTTATGTACGAGTATATGAGAGACCAACTACCTCGATTGAGATGATGTCAGAAGATACTAAAGAATGGAGTACTGGGATCCGATTACTATCTTGAACCAAGATTCAATGTAATCTTGTCTTCATTTTCTTCCTACTATCATTCCATGCAAGTCTTCAAAGATGTGATCTTCATTCGTAGAATCTGGTGATAGACATGCAAAAAACTTTTCAATATCACGTTCCAACAACTTCTCTTTATCAACATGCATCCATGATTCTTGGAACTTATCTGAATCTTCTTCATCTGGTTGTTGTTCTTTAAAGGCAGCTAGAGAATCATTTTGCAATACCTCAACATTGCAAGTCGATCGAGGTGTTTTATTATTGGGGATCTGAAATGGTTGTGCAGGTAGTTGAGTGGGAATGGATCTTTAGGGTGTTTGTCTAGGTGGTAATGGGAAATGTTGAATTGAGGTCAACTGAGGGTGAAACCAATGCTGTTGTGGAGGTGAATGGTATGGATAACATTAATATTGGTATTGAGGATAGTGAGAAAAATATTTAGGATATGATGGATTTCCTCTATAAGGATCTTACCAACCTTGTTTCCAATATTGGTTTTGAGGTTGGGATTGAGATGGCCAAGGTTACCGAGACAAGGGTGTTTGCCAATTACTTTGAGATTGTTGAGCATAACCCTGAAATTGAGAATTAATATCTTGCATTGTATCATATTGATGAGGCTTTCATGGTATTCTTGGAGCTACATAACATGATTTTTTCAAGTGTTTGATTTGCTCCTTGGTAAACTGCCTTTAACCCTGGTAATGATGGGAAATATTTAGTAGTATGTGATCCTGCACATATTTCACAAATTTTAATGTTATCGAGATGACATTCATGCAAAGCGTGTTTCTTTAGGGAAAAATATAAATGAAGTGTCATTCTCAACCTTTTGCTTGTTTTTCATTCTTAGCATATCAATTTGTTCATTTAAATTACCAAGAATGTCTAGAAAATTATTAAGTTTAGTTTGACTTACTAATCCTGATGTTGACTTACTTACTCTTGCCATAACTGGATCTTGAGGGGATCTTCCATACTTTGTTTTTCCTCTTAATATGTTCTTGCACAATTCACAAATCTCTTGAAATGACAATTGAGAGACATCTCCTTTTCCCACCAGGTTAAGAAGATCAATCCATTCATCCCTTATAACTTTTAGTAGTAGAGTTTTTAATGTGTCTAATCCTAAATCATTCAATTTAGACCTTTTGACATTATCAGTAAATCTCTCCACTAAATCTTCTAAGCTTTCATTATATTTTTGTTTCATCTTAATGACTTCATTTCTAAGGTCATGGCAATAATATTTATATTTTTCCAAAAATACTCTTTTCATATCATCCCATGTCCTTATATATTTTTTTCCTAAATTCATGAACCATCTGAGAGTTTTATCATTAAATGTTTCCGGAAACAAATTCATTTTTGAGTGTGTAATGAGTATCCATAATATCTATACAATATTTCAAATTCGAAAAGAAAGGTTTTCGGGTCTCCTAATCTCATAACTTCGAATTTATGAAGTACGGATGGATGGATGTTCTTCATATGAACGTTGATATCAGTTTCTTGAATGGGAAATCAAAAATTATCTTCCTCATTCTCATCATATCCATCCATTTCTTCAACCTCTTTTTTCACCTCTTCTTCTACCTTCAAAAATAAGAATTCATGATGTGGACGTGTGGCTCTTACTGCACCGTGTGCTATAGTAGGAGTGGTAGGTGATTGAAGTTTTTTTTTTTTTTAATGAATCTACCTCTAGGATGTACTAAAATTAGATTAATTTTATGCAACTAAATTAAAGCAACTAAGAATGAGATGCAATTGAAAGCTAACACCTATGTATACTTCCTAGGAAACAACGCCAAAATGTTGGGTGATTTAATTGTGAGTTAAATCCCTATTATTAAATTGTCAACCCTAGGTTCGTGAACTAATGAGGTATATGTGTACTATATGTATTAGGTGATTATTTCTCAGAATAGATTAATCTAATGTAAGAAACTTGAAACTAATTACAAAGAAAATAATGAAAGAAAATGCATGTTCTTTCTCAAGCATGTTCTTTCTAAATCACTTTCTCTCTCAAATAATAGCTCTACGAAAACCAAAAGTTCTACTCTAAACTATGAAATGAAAAAGTAATTTAATCTAGTAGTCTATGAGATTACTAATGTGAGATTACTAGTGTGTCAATTCAATCCAAACATAAGGAAATTAAATCAATATTAACAAAACAATGATATAAACATAAAAAACTATAATAAAAATAACATAAAATAAACTAAATTAAACTTTCATAAATGAAATAAAATAATTACAACAAAGGAAATAGGTGTGCAAGTTGTGGTTGATGGGGTCCCTCCACTCCACAACAAGCACATCGAACGATTATCAAAGCTTGGAGATCAAAGTAGCAACTTGTATTCCATATAATGAAGTTGGAGAAAGTTCGAAAGATATTACAATAATTAAAATCTCTTCCTCTTTATCCTCATTTTACAAATTACATTTTGGATGGAATTCCTTTGAATGAAGGATGCCCTCCTATTTATACAAAAACTTAAGATAACTAATCAATAAATGTAGATCCACAAATCTCTCCTAGATCCACAATTATCTCTTGTGGTTACAACCAATTACCTAAAAATATGAGATACAAATCCTCTCACACAGCTTTAGGAGACACATATCAAAATACCCATGATTCTTCTCCTTTGAACGCGCTTAGTCAATGATCCAAATCTTCTACAAAGATTCCACAAATCTTCATGAGTTGAAATTGAAATTCGAATTTGTGGTTAAGTGGCCAAACAAGACTCTCCTAGAATCTTCAAATAGACCTATAACATCATAAAACTCATCCCTCTTTTAGATATATATGAAAACATGCTAATTTCCTAATATTTAATCATAAATTCTCTTAAAATACTTAAAATAACTCACTTTTAAAATAATAATGATAAACCTATGTCCTTTTTTCATACATTTTGTTACACCTTTCACTTTATCTATAAATTACAAGTCATTCAGATCATGCAAATCACAATAAAAAGGTAATTGTCAATTGTCAACTCAAATTCTATGTTTTCTTTATGAAATTTATTTAAACTTTTTTATAGCTACCAAAAGATGCACACTCTACAGCTAATTGGAATTTTTGTGACCAAATCCTAAGTTTTACAAGTTTGCATGTGTTAGAAGACAAGCGTGACACATGAAAAATTGTCAGATGCAACTGGAAGCTCACAAGATGTGTGAATCTTATTGGTCAAACCAAAATTCAAATGTGACTATGAAATGTTATTTTCATGCAAATTGTCAAGAAATCAACCTTATCATCAAGCGAGCATGGAGAATATCAGGCCAGCAGGATTTGGAAAGCATACAGTCAGTTGATGAAGTGTCAATAAAATCCCTCTCGTGATTCTCTAATTCAGTATCAAATCATGATTGTGAATTATGATTGTGAATTTCCTATTTTTAATTAAAACCCAAGATGTCAAACTTAGCACTTAGTTCTCGGCATCAATTTCTTAAGTTGTTATTTCAAAAAACATTATAAAATGCTTCGATCTGGAAGCAAAAGACAATCATTATTTAGTTCATATTGTTGATTATTACTCTGTAGAGAATACTTTTTTTTTAAATTAATACAAGCACTTTGTTTCATGGCGCAATTGTGGATGTCTGTACAAGTCAAATCTCGTGATCTAAATTCTTAGTATACCATGCTCAACAGGAGGGCCCCCTGTGGAGTTGTGAGAGATAGTATAGTTGTTTATTTTCATAATTTTGGTTCTATTTTTTACAATTAGATTAGAATTTGCTTCAATTGAGTTCTTTAAATAGTTAAATGTTTTAGATGCTCAATTTTAAATACTAGTTTTGCTCGTTTGTCTTTGGTTCATGACAACAACTAAAGCGCTTGATAGTAAAAAAAAAAAAAAAAAAAATTCTAAAAATATTTCCTTTATGCTTAGTCTCAGATTTATACTTTAGATGTTATGATTAGTTATGGTTATGAATGTGCACATCAGTGATCTTTAAAGGCTCTTTGAATTTGAAATCTTGTCTTGATTTTCAATCACTGCATTCTAGAATAGTTTCATTTCCAAGTTTTACAAAATAGTTTTGATTTCAAATTGATAGATAGATTTCAACTCCTTTAGAATAGATTTATTTCAAACTTTAATAGGTCAAATTTAGAATAAAACAATTTCAAAAGCTTTCAAGAATCAATTTCCTTTTTCAAGTCAATTAGATTAGATTTCCTTTCATTGTTGAATAGAATAGATTTTCATTTTCTATTCAACAGAATAGATTTCAATTTTTGTTCACTAGAGTAGTTTTCAATTCCTTGAGCACAATGTAGTTTACCTTGAATTTTATTTCCATTGAAGTTTGAAATGACATTTTAGATAGAACATGAGCGTATGATCCATGAGATGTAGTCATAAATAGGTTAGATTTGTATTTCATAATTAGAATAGTTTTCTTTAACTTAAAATCGATATCCTAGTACATATAGTGCACATACACTGCATAAGCTCACAAACCTTGGTCGATAATTTTATAAAGTAATTTAACCAACAATTGAATTACCTAACACTCACTCCTCATTATTTTCCTTTTGTTAATATGTTAAAAATTTTATGATGTTATCAACCAATTCTCTATATCAAAGAGGTGATTTGGTGTTTATGTGAGATGACCTTCTTTAAAATGGGTCAAACCTTTTTTTAATGTTTCTATATGTTATCTCACAACTTAATGACATGCCTTGACATGCCTTTGCATGAAAAGTTTTAATCATGTGACCTTACTCCCTACCATTACTAGTTTAAGACGTAAAATGGTTTTGTTATTATCAATTATCCTCATTTTTTTAGTTTTTCTCTCGAGTGCAACATAAGCAACTTTAGTGGCATACCAATGCATTCCAAAAGTTGTAAACACAAGGCTTATTTGTTCTGTAATGGAAGATATCCACCTCACTTGTGGTTCATAAGGCTCTATAAGAACTATAAACCTTATACAAGTGCTTAGCCCACATTGTTTTCCTAACAAACATTAGTTAAATGTTGACGTGGTTAGAAATTTAATATAATTTATATAACCAATATTTTGTTTATTTATTAAAATTTAGTTTATTGAGAGGCCGTTATAATTTGAATGTAAGTTCTTCAAAATAATTTCATTGTGTAAAAGAAAGTGTAAAACAAGGGAAAAATAAAAATAAAAGATAAAAAATGTTTTCTTTGAACTAGCTTTACTAATAAAAGTATAAGGATAATTTCACAAGATTGTATGGAGATATGATTGGCCATGGGCCTGAATATGATTTACAATTTTTAGTGAAATAATTTTTTAACAAAAAACATATATCAATACTTTTTGCTATTTATTTAAAAATAGTTTATTGAGAGGTTTTTATTAGTTGAAAGTAAGTTCTTCAAAATAACTTCAATGTTTTTATACATATATATATTATTATTGTTATTCGTACAAATTAAGGAAGAGTGAGTACATAGCCTTGCCCAGGAATGGATCTTGGGACTTATGGGGACCAAATCACCGCAGGCAATTTAGGGAAAATTTTAAGGGCTAAAATGGGCTAATTTTCCATGTTTTTTCCAAAAAAAAGATTCGTCAATTCCCATTTTTCTCTACAAGTGATTTGCCCAAATTTTATAAGAAAATATTATTTTACCTTAAAAATCGCCGAAATTCTATAGAGACTATATTTAATCACAAGAAATTTTAATATTTTTACTAAAATATCACTAATCATTTTATTGTTTGCATATTATAGACTAAAATATCACTAATCATTTTATTGTTTGCATATTATAGATTAGTAATATTCCACAAGATTTCTAATCTTTAGGATAAATTTCCATCCTTAAAATTTTCCTATACAATATTTAAACCACAACCTCAGAGCCAAAATAACTTCATTGTTGAAAAATACATGTTTAAAAATAGTGTTTTCTTTAAACAATAAGTTAGCTTCATTAATAAAAGTACAAAGAGAATTCCAAAAAATTAGATGAAAATATAATTGGCCATGAGCTTAAATTAATGAACGCTGGTTAAGGAAATGTTTTTTTTTTTTTTAACTAAATACATATCTATTTATACCCATTTAAAAATCCATTAGATATTTATAGATATTATTATTCAAACTATGCTATTTAATATATGGTGATTATAAATATATCAATAATTTTATATTATTTTTTTATCAGTAATTTATTTCATCATTCGTTATGTAAAAACCATTTTTAAGGGAGAACTTTTTCCCAAATTGGATGTCCTCTTAGAGCATTGGTTTGTAAAACCATTTCTTCTCAATCTTTAATTCAAAAAATATGTTTTTGTTTATGCTTTAAGAAGAGTACTCCATGAATCTCATCTTTAATTTTTTTACTTTTTCCCTCAAGGAATACAAAAATGTTTAATTAAAATTGCCATTTTCAATAACATTAGCATGGGCAGAGGGTGAACTTTTATCTGTCATATTTTTTTTTAATTTTTTTCACTAATATTAGGTGAAGAACATGTTTTATCCAACTTAGATGCTAATAAAGGCTTGTTAGGGAAAATGATTTGCAAATAAAATCGTTTCCTTGTGACCCTATCCATGAAATATTGATTATAAGACCTATGGTGCAGTATAGTAGCCTTATACATCTTAAAATCTAAGTTTTGATTTATAACTTAGATTGTTAACACCTAGAGGAATCCATCCCAGACATTGGTGGAGTTCACATGCCATAAAAATGTGAAAATTTCTTAATCTAAGAAACCCTACTACTAACCATTAATTTACTTCTCCTACTTCATTATCTATATAAGTTATTAATCTGAATATTCATAAAAACAACGAGTAAACACAAATAGCAGCCTACACATACAGATCATTTTTTGAATAACACACTCATATGAAAAAGTGACACACAGATTTTTCGGACAAATGTCCCTGGAAAAACCCAATGCGGGAAAACAGGTGCAGCTAGCTCTTTAGGGTTTTATTATTATGCAGAATATGAATACAACAATTTCTAGGCACCAGACAAAATTGGCCCTACAAAGAAAATCACGGCAACAATACCTCTTTCACTCGAAGGCAAAAAAAAATTGCTGATTCACACCCTCAAACGAGATTTATAGAACTCGAGTTGTTTCTATCCCACCGGAAACCCTAGCGCTACTCCTCATCCCTCTTCGTCAACCTTACTGGCTTGTGTCATCCTCTGCACTACTTTGAAAGGGCTTGCATCACCTTCTCTGAGCTTATGTTTCCCCTGTGCTACCCTCACTGGGCCTGCGTCAGCCTTCCATGGCTCCTGCTGCCTCTGCGCTGCCCCTGACTAGGCTCTGGCTGGACTGCGTAGCACTGGCTGCCCCCTGCATTTTTGGATATGTTGTCTCTCTGCTACTATTGTATTCTTGGCCTGGGATCAAATAATCCCTTGCCAATACTTCCCCTTGTTGCACTGAAAACTCTTCCTGAAAGTCTTAGCAAACTAGGCCCTAGAAATTCAGCTTAGTTTCAGTAATCCACTAATGTGTGTGTCCTCCAACTGAACCTAAGCCCTTCTCTTATAATTTTCTCGTTAGAAAACCAACGGTCATGATCTAATCTCTAATCGACGGCTAATATTAGAAACTACTTGATCTACGTCACTTAGAACATTCTCAGCACATGTTTAATTTAATTCATTTTAATCTTTTAATTTTCCTAAGTTAGACTTAGGGTCCTTACTTAAAAATATTAATTATTTGAATATATCTTAAATTGGATGGAATTTCTCCAAACAATTTCTGGGTCTTGGAGATCTCATGTACTCCAGCTCCTCCACAAAATTTTGGATCTAGAGCACATCCGATGCTACCCCAAAATTTCAACATGCCCTCTTAGCGAGGAGTGTGCTCTAGCAATACAACCTACTTCGAAGTACTGCTCTGATGTTTGGCATCGATCTCTGCGCCGATGCTTGGCCTGCTGCCCTTCATCATTGAGTTGTTTCTGCTCTCTGTACTACTACCCATGACTCTTCCACAGTCACTGCTACATCTGTACTGCAACTCCCTCTCAAATTTTTGCATCATGTTGCCAATTTTTGCACTGCAACTCAATTGCTGAGAAGTAAGAAACTGAAGGACCCTTGCCCAAACACTGACAGAAAAATCAGTCGAGTTGCATCTCATCACTAAATCTCCCTAGGCTGCTTCTCTGCGTTGTCCTCTTGATGCCACTACATTGCTATAGAATTTCACTATGTAAGCATTGCATCATTTGTGGTGCTGAAGTCCCATCAACCCCTATGCGTTGCTTCCTCTACGCTATTGTTTCCTTTACACTACTCTTCTCCCTCCACAGCGTCCATATCTACCCTCTGCTTCACTGTGATCCTCTGCACCCCTGCTCCAGTCATGCCTGCTACTGTCTTAAGCCTCATGTAGCACGTATGTGATCCAAGAGTTGGGCTACTTAAGATCCTGCGTCCACTTTGTAGCTGCTCTCTAGATCAATATCGCTACACCTCTTCTCTCGAGGTACATGAGAGCTTATGGCCACGTGATCATCGGAGCCACTGTCTTCTTGAGCTGTCGCAACCTTGGAACTAGAAGCTTCCTTGTCCTTCTTCCTTGGAGGACAATTGGTGGTGAAGTGTCCAAGTTCACCACATCTAAAACACTTGATCTTTGATAGATGATGCTTCTTTTTCCCTTGTTGCTTCTTGTATGCCAGGGCAGCATATTCATATTCCTCCTCCTTCACTTTTCTTGATCTAGTGTTGGTTTGTCTCTTGATCATCCAGCGGATTTCCTCTTGTCGGAGGATAGCCCACATGTCGTCCCAGTTTTGAAGGTTTTGGCTACCCAATATGCTTTGGAAAGACATTTCCCAATCATATGTGACTGCATTTAGAGCAGTCCTCACCATGACATCATCCTCCACCTTGACCCCCATGGCATTCATTTGATCCCAGACCATCTACAACATGAAGAGGAAAGGCTCGATTTCCTCTCCCTTAGTAATTATAAACAACCTCATCCGGTTCTCCAGAAGCATCTTCTTCCGGATGGATTTCCCTTGATACAATGCAGTTAATTCTTTCCACATACCATTAGTCGTCTTCTTCTTGCCTATGTGTGGGACTAAATGATCCTTGACCCTATCCATGATGAAGTGCTTTGCATGCGCCTCTGCTTCATTATGCTTCACGAGAAGACCAGCATCGGTTGGTGTAGCCAAGATGCTCTCTGCATACTCTCGTAATTCATATGCCTCCGAGGCTCTCAGGATTCTGGATTTCCAGATAGCAAAGTTGGAAAATTTTTCCAAACTATCCTAATCATGCAGTATGTATGGTGCCATCTACTCAAAAAATAATCTGTCGAAACAAATACTCCTCTCCCTGCTTCTGTTGCTACCCTCAACAGAAACTCTGATCTAGGGTCCTTAGTGAGAAAGGAAACCTCTGCTCCCTCTGAAAATTTATTTCCTCCCTTGGAAATCTTCCAAATCTTCTAAACCATCCCTCTTTGATCACCCTTCGATCGATCCTTAGATTTCTTATCAAAAATCTACTGAGCGGTTGTTATCCTCCCGCTCTTTGTCAACTTAGCTAGGCATGATTCTGAATCGACAGAATCTCCACCACACCAACAAATGCTGAAGATATGAAACTCTGCCTCCGTACTATGGTAACTCTACATAACAACTCAAAATTGGACAGTGTCCTTCTCACTGGCCTCTGTGTGAGCAGACTGGCTCAGTGTAGCCTCTGCGCAGCGACTGTGTAGGGCAGTTTGCCCCAGTATCCCTCTGGAAGAATCTACGCTGCCTCTGTGTCACCTAGTTGGGACTACGTCAGACCCTGCATAGCTTCTCCTAGGACTACATCCTCCTGGTGCTATGCTGCCCTCTCCATATTATCTATTGCTTTAGCTGCTACTCTACAGTAGAAAATTCTTCAGCCAATTTTCTAAAGATTCATCTTGATCTGCATTGCTCTGATGCCATGTGAAAAATTCTTAATCTAAGAAACCCTACTGTTAACCATTGATTTACTTCTCCTACTTGATTATGTATACAAGTTATTAATCTGAATATTCAGAAAAACTATGAAGTAAACACAAATAGCAGCTTACACATACAGATCATTTACTGAATAACATGCTCATATGACAAAGTGACATAGATTTTTTGGAAAAATGTCCCTAGAAAAACCCAATGCGGGAAAACCAATGCAGCTAGCTCTAGAGGGTTTTATTATTATGTAGAATCTGAATACAAAAATTTCAAGGCACCATACATGGTTTTCCCTACAGTGAAAATCACGGCAATAATACATATTTCACTCAAAGACAGAAAATATGGCTAATTCACACCCTCAAATGGGATTTACAAAACTTGAGCCCTTTCTGGCCCACCAGAAACCCCAACGTTTCTCCTCGGCCCTCTGTGTCAGCCTTACTGGCCTGCGTCAGCCTCTACACTGCTCTGGAAGCACTTGTGTCACTCTCTTTAGTATAATGTTGCCCTTGCGTTGCCTTGATTGGGCCTGCGTCAGCCCTGCGTGGCTCCTGCTGCCCCTAACTGGGCTCTAGTTGGACTGTGTAGCATTGGCTGCCCACTGCACTGCTATATATGTTGCCTCTCTACTACTATTGTATTCTTGGCCTGGGATCAGATCATCCCTCGCCAATAATGCCCCTCGTTGCACTGCAAACTCTTCCTGAAATTCTTAGCAAACTACGCCCTAGAATTTCAACTTACTTTCAATACTCCGCCAATGTGTGTGTCCTCCAACTGACCCCAAGCCCTTCTCTTATACTTTTCTTGTTGATATAATCTCTAATTGACGGCTAATATTAGAAGCTGCTTGATCCATGTCACTTAGAAAATTCTCATCACATGTTTAATTTAATTTATTTTAATATTTTAATTTTCCTAAGTTAGACTTAGGGTGCTTAATTAAAAATATTAATTATTTGAATATCTCTTAAACCAGATAGAATTTCACCAAACTCTTTCTGGGACTTGGATATCTCATGTACTCCAACTCCTCCACAACATTTCGGAGCTAGAACACATCCGATGTGTTGTAGCCGCTAAAACGCCCTCCAAAACTTCGCCCTTTTTTAAATTTTTGAGCCCCTAACATTTTGAAAAAATAGAGTTTAGCCCAGGTACACTCTTTCAAAATCTCAAGTCGCAAAGTCGCAGAAATGTTCAAACCAAACTCTAGCGACCTTGCGACCCCTCATGTTGTGAAGTCACAAGGTCACACATAATCCAGAAACCAAAGAATTGTGACCTTGCCACCCCCAGGTCATAAGGTCGCAGAGTCGCAAGGTCACATATCTCATAAACTCAACTAATTTGCAACCCTGCAACCCTCATTTATTGACCGCACGTGCAACCCATTTATAAATAGAAGGGTCACATAGGTCGCATTCGACCTACGCAACAGAGAAATAAAATGCCTCTGACAAGCCAGCTGGAGCGCGTTTTTCCCAAGTAAGTTGCCTAATCCTCCTGCTATTTCATTTTGTTTGATAGTTGCCTCCATTACCCTTGTTATGGCCTATTTAAAACTCATCCTAACTTCTTTTTTAAACCTCCCATGAATTCTATTGTTGAGCTTGCTCCTCCCCATATCTTGACTTCCCTGTTTTCCTCCTCTAAGAAGCTTCCCTTGCATTAATCTGTTTTAGGTTCCCTTCCTAGTCCCCTTTAATGAGGAACCTCATGTATTCTTTCCACTTGCTATGTTGCCTTACCTCCCTTATTTGTTTAAAAGCAAACGGAAAGCCTTTGTTGCCACATAACCCATTTGCCAAGCCCTAGAGCGACCCCGCGACTCCTCGACCTCGCGATCTAGTGACTCGGTCACTAAGTCGCAGGGTCGCTAGGTTGCATAACCATGAAAGTTTAATATGGTGCAGCTTCGCGACTCAGCAACCTCGCGACCTAGTCGCGAGTCGCTAAGTCGCTAGGTTAATTTTCCATGAAAATCTAAATTGGTGCGACTTCGCGACTTAGCGACCTTGCGACCTAGTCACAAGTCACTAAGTCACTAGGTCGCATTTCTACAAACTTTTAAACCAACGGGACCTAGTGACCCAGTCACAAGGTCGCCAGGTCGCAAGTCCATCCATTTCCTTGAAAAATAGTTGAGCAGAGATAGGATCATCCCAAGCATTTACAAATATGACATTTGTCTTATCGTGAGATTGTTTCATGAATATGCAAAGGAACCTCGAAGCCGAGCTCGAGTGTGTACCCATCTCATTGGCCTCAAGCGATATGGGGCCTCCAACAGTTCATAAAAGGAACAAAAGCCCTGAGATAGAAATCTCGGAAGAATAAATGCCTCTTTCTGTCCCCCCTGTCTATGGAGATACCACTTGCATATTCGGGAAAGGGGATAGCATGAGTTGGTATCAGGTGTACCAAGAATTCACAAAGCCTGAATTTCCAGAAGACCTCCCAGACCCGTAGGTGTATATTTAGGTCAAGAGGTCCAAGCTCCACTACGCAGTGGCCTATCCGCCTATTTTTCCATGTGCAAAGCTGATCGAATGGATTTTGCAAAAGGTTGACCCCAAGATCTAGGTTATTAGGGATCATGCAGGGAAATCATTCACAAATCTGAAGGGACAAGATGCAGAAGTCTATTATGCACTTCCCACCTGAGAACAGACCTTCACCGAGGAATGGGCCACCACTAATGCATTTCCCATACCCGAGACCTTAAGGGGATGGTGGGAGGACCCAGAAAAGTTCAAATTCAAAAAGGACCAGGAATATAAGACAGCGAGTCTCAAGAAGGTCTACAAGCTCGTGGAGGTAATGTTATGTAGGATGTATGGCCGACAAGATGCCACCACTTTTAATGGTACTTGGGTTTCTCTCATGTACGTTGTCACTGTATACGGCACCTGCTTCAACTAGGCCAGCTTGATAATGGCAGCCCTCAGATCAAACATATCTTCAGCACTAGCGCCTTATGAAGGGTATGCATCATAATTTTACATGGCCTCCTACCTTTTGGATGTAGTATGTGCAAGGTGCCATTTTGAGGGGTGGGCACACAACTGTGATGCAGAGCATGGTGGTCCAATTCACAAGGAGTTGCGGGTGTTCTGGGACTCCAAGTATAAACAATATATAGATTCAATCTTGCACAGCTTCATCCCCGCGCTCTACGGGAAACTATTTAGCAAAGATACCTCGTTCATGTCCGAGCGAGCCATGGAGATGATAACCCAAGTGGCCAACTGGCTCCCTGTCATGGATAGCACTTCATCTGGGTCTTCAGGTCACTCAAGGATCCCCACGCACTACCCAAGTTCGTCACCGAAAAATTACTCCTTCAAGAAGTATGTTACCAAATGTCGGGTGGTTTTTCAAAGGTTCTCACCAAGGGAAAGAAGAAGCCATGGCCCATGCTTCCGCTCACTATCAGTGCCTACACAATCAAATATTTCAAGGAAGTGGAGGCTGAGGCTGATCAAATCAAGGGATTTTATTTACCTCCCGTGACACACCGGACGTATGATCCTGAGATAATCATCCCCTCCCATTGCAAACGAGCCAAATTTAAATGGAGCTACCAGCATACGGAATGCCCAATCGAAGATCGAAACAAGAACTGGTACAACAAAGACAGGGAGGCCGCTCTAGAGGAATCAACTAACCAAGAGGAACAAGACAACCAAACTTTAGAGGAAAGAATCCACACGCTAGGAGGAGCCTCGTCTTCCAAAGCCAAGAATCAAAGGACCGGTACAGGCGATAACTCCTCCACACAGCAAAGAGAAAAGGAGGCTAAAGCACAACAGGAAGTCGAGGAGAAGGAGAAGGAAGTGGAGGATAAACAAAAGAAACAATTGAAGGAAAAACAAAGGAAGAAGCGGGCGGAAGAAACCCACATGAAAAGGGAAGAAGAACAAAGGAGGAAATAAGAGGAAGTAAAGGTAGAAGCTAAGCGCCAGCTAAAGGAAAAGCAAGATAAATCAGAAGTTCAACGCAGCTAAAGGAAGAACAAGATAAAGTAGAAACAGAGTGCTTGCTGAAGGAAAAGTAGAATGAAGCAGAAGCTAAGCAAAAAAGGGAGGAAGAAAGTTAGAAGTCAATGGAAGATTCCTTCAAGGAAGTAGAAGGCAGCAAGACACCTCCTACAGAGACAGGGAAACAGACAGAGCTGCCACACATCGAGGTGCCCCAGATAACTCCTAAAAATAGTGTGGATTTTACTCTCTCAGAACTGGATGCCTCCAAGGATCAGGACGAGTAAGTCTTCGATCTAACAAGACTAACCTATGATCAGTTCACGCACTAGATTAGGCAGGAGAAGAGAAGATTCTTAGCATGGAACCCTGCTGCACCTCTCATGGCCACAACAGAAAAGGATATAGCCTTGGATACTAGGACCAATCTAGTTATGATTTCATCAGCTGGTACCGCTTTTGCAGTAGCCATAGAGGAAAACGTAAGCCGAATGAGTAGAGAAATTATGTCCCTGCAGAATAGACTACAGGCCTCTGAACAAAAGATGGCTTAGTCAGAACAAGAAAAGAAGGCACTAGAAGAAGAAATCCAGAAGATTCAGGTTAAGAATTCCCCTATTAATGAAGTGCTTCTTACCATCCAAAGAGAGTTGGTCACTTTGGAAGCCACCATGAAGCAAGTATCACTAGAGAATTTGGCGGAAATTCCGACGGCCAATTCGTCCCTATTCCGACACATAGTCGTCGCAAGAGCGACAGTTCGGGGGCAGACAAACCGTGGTTTGTCATGCCGTCGCCGTTCCGACGCACGTAAAAAGTGTCGCACTATCGACACTTCTTCCGTCGTTCCGAACAAGCGTCACTCTTCCGACGTCTCACAAACCGTCGCGCCTCCGACGTTTGTAAATTGTCGCACTTCCGATGAAATGTGGTTCGACGTTTGGAACGTCACTCTTCCGACGCTTGTAAACTGTCGCAATTCCGACCCAACGTGGTCCGACATTTTGGACGTCGCTCTTCCGGCGTTTGTAAACCGTCGCAATTCCGACTAAGAGCGACAGTTCGGGGGCAGACAAACCGTGGTTTGTCATGCCGTCGCCGTTCCGACGCACGTAAAAAGTGTCGCACTATCGACACTTCTTCCGTCGTTCCGAACAAGCGTCACTCTTCCGACGTCTCACAAACCGTCGCGCCTCCGACGTTTGTAAACTGTCGCACTTCCGATGAAATGTGGTTCGACGTTTGGAACGTCGCTCTTCCGACGCTTGTAAACCGTCACAATTCCGACCCAACGTGGTCCGACGTTTTGGACGTCACTCTTTCGACGCTTTTAAACCATCGCAATTCCGACTAAACGTGGTCCGACATTTTGGACGTCGCTCTTCCGACGCTTGTAAACCGTCGCAATTCCGACTAAACGTGGTCCGACGTTTTGGACGTCGCTCTTCCGACGTCTGGAAGATGTCGCAATGCCGCATTGTTCCAAATACAAATTAAAGTACCCAAAATCCTTGAACAGAGAAAAACGAATATGTCCAAAATATAAAAAGACCATTAGACCATATCAATAAACCAGCAACATAGACCAGCATCGCTAGTTTTGAAGGCAGAGTGATAAACATTAATCATTTTTTTTTCACAAGAGAAAAAACGTTGTTTTGAATATATTATATGAAGTAAAACAGTCCATGAAGTCATTAAATTTTCACATCTGAATATTGGAACCCAAATATCCATCCAGAAAAGTGGAAGTCCCACCCCAGACAATGATAGAAAAATACCCCATGTCACATACAGGGACATGATATAAAACCCAGTAACGGTCCACATGGAGATTATCGACAATCTGAGAAAGCATCCAAATATGCCCGAGGCATCTATAAGAAAATGAAATAGCAGTATGTAGAATAGTAAAGCAACAGATAGAGTACCGACGTCCATTGTTCCAAATACAAATTAAAGTACCCAAAATCCTGCAATAGAGAAAAACGCTAATCATGTGAGGAGTGTGATATGTCCAAAATATAAAAATACCATCAGACCATATCAATAAACCAGCAACATAGACCGGCATCGCTAGTTTTGAAGGCAGAGTGATAAACATTAATCATTTTTTTTTCACAAGAGAAAAAACGTTGTTTTGAATATATTATATGAAGTAAAACAGTCCATGAAGTCATTACATTTTCACATCTGAAGATTGGAACCCAAATATCCATCCGGAAAAGTGGAAGTCCCACCCCAGACAATGATAGAAAAATACCCCATGTCACATACAGGGACATGATATAAAACCCAGTAACGGTCCACATGGAGATTATCGACAATCTGAGAAAGCATCCAAATATGCCCAAGGCATCTATAAGAAAGTGAAATAACGGTATGTAGAATAGTAAAACAACAGATAGGGTACCGACGTCCATTGTTCCAAATACAAATTAAAGTACCCAAAATCCTTGAACAGAGAAAAACGCTAATCATGTGAGGAGTGTGATATGTCCCAAATATAAAAAGACCATGAGACCATATCAATAAACCAACAACATAGACCAGCATTGCTAGTTTTGAAGGCAGAGTGATAAACATTAATCATTTTTTTTTCACAAGAGAAAAAACATTGTTTTGAATATATTATATGAAGTAAAACAGTCCATGAAGTCATTACATTTTCACATCTGAAGATTGGAACCCAAATATCCATCCAGAAAAGTGGAAGTCCCACCCCGGACAATGATAGAAAAATACCCCATGTCACATACAGGGACATGATATAAAATCCAGTAACGGTCCACATGGAGATTATCGACAATCTGAGAAAGCATTCAAATATGCCTGAGGCATCTATAAGAAAGTGAAATAGTAGTATGTAGAACAGTAAAGCAACAGATAGAGTACCGACGTCCATTGTGCTAAATACAAATTAAAGTACCCAAAATCCTTGAACAGATCAAGAAAAAAGCTAATCATGTGAGAATTCTAAGTAAAGTTAATCTATTAACTTTGCGAATAAAATTACACCGAAGTCAAAAACATTTCCTGGCCATACTCATGGCAAATTTGTCATCAAAAAATCAAAAAATTAAGAAGACTGCCCTCATACGGGGAAACTAGTCTTGAACGTTTAATTTACAGAATTCAAAAATATTACAAAGGTCCAGCACAGTAAAATAATCTAAAAGCAGCCCAATTAAGTGGGACTGCTAAGCAAGAAAAACAAATTAACCAAACTACTCCTCCGGTGGTTCCTCCACGATTCGGCACCATCCTTCGGAAGGTCCAGGATCGCTAGGTGCTACCTCCACATGCATGCCACGGCTCCCCTCCTGAAGGCTCGAATGCTGGCCGGCTTTTTCCGAGCTCAGACGGGTGCATTCTTCCTCTGTTTGGGCCTCCTCGCGGAAGACCATAGTGACTAAAGCCGTGATTCTTGGGCGGTTGAGAGAGAAATTAAAGGAAAATTGCGCAGTGCGCGTCGTGGGAGAAGGTGAACTAGCGGTGGGGAAGCCAGGAGCAGGGGAATCCATACGGTGGCCAGATGCTACAAGCCGACCCCGCCCACTCCTAGTATTTGGATATCGACCTAAGTAATAATCACTGGACTGGCCGGAAGTCGACTCTATTGAGGAAATTTGGAGGAAGCTATAGCCGAAGTGGAAGTCTCCCCACAACGACAACGCATCCTATGGCCTGCATGAGCATGGAGGTCTGTCCTCGGGCGCGTGGGCACGAAGAGGAGACGAGCGGGGAATTGCAATTAACGAGAGGAAGACGAACGAACGAAGCAGAGAAATACAAATATACGGCAAGCATCTAGAGCGAAGTTGACTAGCCACTTCTCCTTATCGTCACAGTTACCAGGCAGTGTAATCCAGCAACTGGCTTGTCTGAAAAACCATGGCTAAACGCCATTTTTTCGACCCGTCTGCAATGCAATCAAAGGACGCCCGTCATAATTAATCTCTGATCATTAATAATGAGAGCCGAAGGCCGGATCAAATTGGAGCGTGCGGAATCGCTAAGAGGAGTGGAGGTCCGATCTTGAACAGTGTTAAAAATTAATTAATGCAGATTTGATGTGAAAATTTAATTGAACAGCATTAAATGTTAATGCGAATGATATGAAATCGCCATATCCATTTCCCATCACCTTAAACGCCATCGAATGCACCTGCAGCCGGGAGCAGGGCAAGTTTTTATTGAGGACACGTGGCAGAAATTGATTGGAGCGGATCTTTGTTTGGGCCGCTCGCGCAGTGGAAATCCGAACCCGTAAAATATTAGGGCGAATTTGATAAGAAATTCGCGTCACAAAATTGGCCGATGTCAGCAGGCTATTTTGGAACGCGAATTTGGTTCGAATTATGGTTTATCGCCGTTTG
>CM076580.1:1337468807-1337524083 GCA_034641835.2 Pinus albicaulis | reverse complement strand
TTATACATGGAAACATGCAAAATCATTAGACCAAAAAAAACCCTAACTTTTAAAAAATGAACCTAATTGATAATCTGCAGGCTGCAATACCTATCTTTTAACCTACTAATCTATTGCCAATTCCACCAATTCCAAACAAGAATAAATATCGTAGGGAGAGTAATTAATTTCCATAAAAACTACGAGTTAGGAAGACTTCAAATACTTCTTCATAAAATACTTAAAACCCTAGTTCTAAGTGACCGCCGTAATCCTATGGATGTTATTAGCTACAGCCAAAATCTTGCTGAGCTGGTAAATTCATGTTCGCATACCAACCACCATTACCATATCTTCCGAAATGCCGTGCAGGTAATCGTGCAGGTACAGCGATGTTTGCAGGCCCACCGCCATTACCATATCTGAACATATGTTGTGCAGGTACAACGCCCATGTTTGCAGGCTCGCCAACATTACCATATCTGGCGAAATGACGTGGAGGTAATCGTGCAGGTAAACCCATGTTTGCAGGCTCACCACCATTACCATATCTGAAGAAATGCTGTGGAGGTAAGGGTGCAGGTAGAGCCATGTTTGCAGGCTAACCACCATTGCCATATCTGAAGAAATGCTGTGCAGCTAACGGTGCAGGTACAGCCATGTTTGCAGGCTCACCACCATTACCATATCTGACGAAATGCTGTGGAGGTAACGGTGTAGGTACAAAGCCCATGTTTGCAGGGTTACCACCATTACCATATGTGGAGAAATACTGTGCAGGTAACGGTGCAGGTGTAGTGATATATATACATGCATGAAAAAGAGCCATGTGCATGTGTTCTCAGACCTCCATAAATGATTTCATCAACCTACCTCCTTATACATTTAAAACAAAACCGATGCCCATCCCTACACTGTACCATATTTTCAGATTGGTAAACCCAACAGCAACAAGCACATTCTGTAGCCGTTGCCCCTGCTTTATCCATTTCAACTACTTGCGTCTCTGCTTCTAAATTCTGTGAAGTCCCAACTCTTGTCCCTGCTTTATCCATTTCAACTTCTTCTGTCTCAGCTTCTAAATTCTGTGAAGTCCCAACTCTTCCATGAACCATTTCATTGAAATCAACTATTGCTTCTTTAATTATGGCCTGAATCTCTGCTTTTTTGGAATTACGGAGCTCTCTCCTGTAAGATGATCTTTCTGTTTGTCTGGTCGTCCTTTCATGGTCGCTTGGTTCTTTAATTATGTCCTTACCCTTTTTGTCCTTTTGGGAATTACTAAGTTGTCTCGCCAAAGATCACTTACTCTCATGACTTCTGAAGGTCCATCGTTTGACAAATCCAAAGCAACTAACTTTTCTTCGCTAGAAATACGCACATTCTCTTAAAAAGATGATGAACGTGCGGCCATAGTTCCCAAACTTTGCAGAAGAGTTTGCTATAATTTCTCTGAGTTTTCCCCTGACCTTTTGATGCAAGAGCATCCAACTGAGGGTAGACAAAAAAACAGGTTTTTTGTCTTACCGTTACAATTGATTTCTGACAGGTCATTGAACTTGTGGTTTTTATTTTTATTTTAGCAAATTATCATTAGGCCAAGATGTTAATTAAAGTTATGTAGTTTTGCTTAAAGTTTTCTTTTAATTTGCATTAGAAATTCGTTCTTACATTTAAAGAACATAGTCAAGAATGTAGTTGTAACTGAAAATTGTTTCTTACAGTGATACAAAAAGGAAGAAAAAACATTCTGTAAGGTTCGATTTTTTCCATCACAGAGAAAGAGAAATAACAAAACAGAAACAGAGATTTTGTTTCAGAAAACCATCTGAGTCTAAAAAGAAATTTGCAGCCAAATACTATTGTATTACTTTATTGTCTATTGATATATTATTGTATGTGAAAGTATTGATAAATTGTGAGACTGTAACAAGAACGAGCAGGAGCAAACAACGCACCGGTATTGGAGAAATTAAAAGTAAAAGACGAATTGAAAGCATAGATTTCGGGCAATTTCATACGAGGGAGAGAACTCCGCAAGCACTTACGAATTAACAAACACACATCCATTCCCAGGTATCACAAAATTTTTTTCTAGATAGATAGAATTTAATAAACAGATTTTTTATTGTTTTTAAATATAAATGTTTCTACTGAAGAGTCCTGAGGGACTATAAACAACTTTTATATATCAAAGTTACAGGTTGGGGTTTTCGAAACCTAGAATCTACAGCATCTTCAACAAAATACAAATCAACAAACGGATAAGAAGAATAGAACAAAGGGTTGAACACCGAATTTTTTTTATAAACCCTAGTCTTTTCATACAGAAAAAGACTTTGACAATAGAACAAATACTACAAATCTACAATAAGGAAACGAGGGACAAAACCCTATCCTACTATCGGATAAACCATAATCTCAGTGACAAACAGAAGGAGGCGACCCTACCCATTTAAATTTGGGGGTCGATAACTGTTCGGACTAGAAGTTTTGGAGCAGCCGAAACCTGTAACCACCTGCAAAAAAAAGACTGATACCCAGGGTTAATATCCAAATGAATTATAGGCACAATACTGATACTTAAACAAGGGAAAATAAGGAGGTTGTAGAGTATAGTTACCTGGCGAAGAAACACCAACAGAAGTAAATTTTCAGTCAACAAATCCATAAGGGCCTGCTCACAAGGAGTTAGGACATTAGAGCCTAGTAAAAAAGACTGGAAAAACTGAAGCATGGAAAGACAGTTTACCTTTGGAAGCTAAGCTGAGTTGAAGCAAGTATCGAAAGAAACCCTCGAAGGATTTTGACTTGTAAGTGACAGAAAGGATGAATTAAAAACATCAGTAAATTGGAGGCGGAGTGCGACATAAGTTTTGGACCGAACAAGCATATAGAGGAGATGAGTAAATAAAGAAATCATAATATTACCATCTTGGGAAGGATTGCTGAGTGCTATTAGAAGGTTTTTGCAAGAAATCCTACCACAGAGATAGAGTAAAGAGCTGAATAAAGATCGTATTGGCAGAGAAAACATAGGGTAAAAACCCTCACAGTGAAGGACCACACAGAACGAAACCCTCACAGAGTCGAGTAAGTGAAAAATGAAAACCGACTGAATGGTGTTAGGGTTTGAGAACAGCATGGGAGAGTTTTGAGAACAGGACAAGTGTCAATCGTGACAACTCACAAGGACCAGCGGAATAAATAACAATTGATTGCAAGAAACCAACTGAATCTATCAATGTACCATCGAATATCTCAAATATCAAACGAAAAATTTCACTATTTTTCAAATCTGTAATGTGTATGCGGAATGACCAATCATATAATTTAAATTGTGACCTTTATTAAAGTTTTGTTTCAAAGAATTTTGAGCGCAGATTTGGTTTAAGGGTTGGGCCCCATCAATTTTGGTATTAGAGTACCTCCAGCACATTCTTAAAAGAAGGAAACAGCACAACATCAGTTATCATTTTTCTTATCTACGAGACCATCTGTCTCTATATTGTTGTAATGACTTCATGGACTGTTTTACTTCATATAATATATTCAAAACAACATTTTTTCTCTTGTGAAAAAAAAATGATTAATGTTTATCACTCTGCCTTCAAAACTAGCGATGCTGGTCTATGTTGCCGGTTTATTGATATGGTCTGATGGTATTTTTATATTTTGGACATATCACACTCCTCACATGATTAGCGTTTTTCTCTGTTCAAGGAATTTGGGTACTTTAATTTGTATTTGGAACAATGGACGTCGGTACTCTATCTGTTGCTTTACTATTCTACATACTGCTATTTCACTTTCTTATAGATGCCTCACGCATATTTGGATGCTTTCTCAGATTGTCGATAATCTCCATGTGGACCGTTACTGGGTTTTATATCAAGTCCCTGTATGTGACATGGGGTATTTTTCTATCACTGTCTGGGGTGGGACTTCCACATTTATGGATGGATATTTGGGTTCCAATCTTCAGATGTGAAAATGTAATGACTTCATGGACTGTTTTACTTCATATAATATATTCAAAACAACGTTTTTTCTCTTGTGAAAAAAAAATGATTAATGTTTATCACTCTGCCTTCAAAACTAGCGATGCTGGTCTATGTTGTCGGTTTATTGATATGGTCTGATGGTCTTTTTATATTTTGGACATATCACACTCCTCACATGATTAGCGTTTTTCTCTGTTCAAGGATTTTGGGTACTTTAATTTGTATTTGGAACAATGGACGTCGGTACTCTATCCGTTGTTTTACTATTCTACATACTGCTATTTCAATTTCTTATAGATGCCTCGGGCATATTTGGATGCTTTCTCAGATTTGTCGATAATCTCCATGTGGACCGTTACTAGGTTTTATATCAAGTCCCTGTATGTGACATGGGGTATTTTTCTATCATTGTCTGGGGTGGGACTTCCACTTTTCTCGATGGATATTTGGGTTCCAATCTTCAGATGTGAAAATGTAATGACTTCATGGACTATTTTACTTCATATAATATATTCAAAACAACGTTTTTCTCTTGTGAAAAAAAAATGATTAATGTTTATCACTCTGCCTTCAAAACTAGCGATGCTGGTCTATGTTGCTGGTTTATTGATATGGTCTGATGGTCTTTTATATTTTGGACATATCACACTCCTCACATGATTAGCGTTTTTCTCTGTTCAAGGATTTTGGGTACTTTAATTTGTATTTGGAAAAATGGACGTTGGTACTCTATCTGTTGCTTTACTATTCTACATACTGCTATTTCACTTTCTTATAGATGCCTCGGGCATATTTGGATGCTTTCTCAGATTGTCGATAATCTCCATGTGGACCGTTACTGGGTTTTATATCAAGTCCCTGTATGTGACATGTGGTATTTTTCTATCACTGTCTGGGGTGGGACTTCCAATTTTCTGGATGGATATTTGGGTTCCAATCTTCATATGTGAAAATGTAATGACTTCATGGACTGTTTTACTTCATATAATATATTCAAAACAACGTTTTTCCTCTTTTAAAGTTTCATTTTTTTTTTTAAATTGAACCTACTGTCGCTATACCGACACCTTGTAAGCGTCAGAATTGCGACAGATTAGAAACGTTGCAAGAGCGACAGTATAAAAACGTCGGACGAGCGACGTTCAAAACGTCGGACCAAATTTCGTCGGAATTGCGACAGTTTACAACCGTCGAAAGAGTGACGTCCAAAACGTCGGACCACATTTTGTCGAAATTGTGACAGTTTACAACCGTCATAAGAGCGACGTTCAAAATGTCGGACCACATTTCGGCGTAATTGTGACAGTTTACAGACATTGGAAGAGCGACATTCAAAACATCAGACCACATTTCGTCGGAAGTGTGACAATTTACAAGGGTCGGAAGTGTGACAGATTGGGAAACATCGGAAGAGTGACGCTTGTTTGGAAGTGACGGAAAAAGTGTCGATAGTGCGACACTTTTTAATTGCGTCGGAACTGCGATGGTATGGTAAACCACGTTTTTCCCGCCCTCGAACTGTCGCTCTTGCGACGACTATGTGTTGGAATAGTGACAAATTGGCCATCGGAATTTCCGCCAAATTTTCTAGTGAATAGTTTCTTGTGTGCCATCTCTGTCCAACAAGTTTTTTTTTAAATATCTGTGTTGAGAGTAGGAATTATTTTTATTCCTCTATGTGTTTTGGAATACTCATAAATTCCAACATCCAACAGGACGTTTCCTGCAAGCCACATATACCAGTAACTCATGACTTCGCAAGGACCGAGGCATTCGGAGACCATGGTTAGAACCAGATCCCAAACTCCAACAGCCCGCAAGCCACATATACCAGTAACTCATGACTTCGCAAGGGCCGAGGCGTTCAGATACCATGGTTAGAACCAGATCCCAAACTCCAATGGGATGTTTCCCACAAGCCACATATACCAGTAACTCATGACTTCGCAAGTACCGAGGCATTCGAAGACCATGGTTAGAACCATATCCCAAACTCCAACGGGACGTCTATCCCTCTAGCTTGGTCCTGACGGGCCAAAGACAACCCTACCCCCGCCGGTTTGAAACTGTGACCTCCCAAGAGAAATCACAAGTTCTTAACCATTGAGCCCACTCAAGTTGCCTCACCCAGTCCCTAAATGTTATAAGAAAAGACTTTCTGCCTTCTCAAGGTGCCTTCCAAGATGACCTGAATAACACCATGCGTTCATTTTTTAGATAAAAAAAATAATAATAATCAAAATTTATGATTTTAATGAGAGTTACTAAGTTTGAGTTAGAATTCGATTCCCTACTCAAAAATTTGGTTACTTAAAATTTAATACTGATATAAAATAAATAAATAAATTGGAAATAAACTTTTTACATATACTCAAATATTTCATTTTTCCAATATTTTAACTCATTAAAATATTTTAGGAATATTGCTTCTGTGATCCATAAATTGTGAAAAAAAAAACTTTCGGTAAAAATCACATCATTAAAATATTATAATTTTTCCAATATTTTAAATCATTAAAATGTATAATTATAACATTGAAAGCCATTAAAATTGTTGCAATTATAAATATTACAATTAAAGTTATATATTGGACCAATTAACTTAATTTTACATTGATTATTTTGTACAAAATGTTAATTTATGTAATTTAATACTTATTCAAAATTCTAATCAAGAAAGTCCACTTAAAAAAAAAAACTTTCCATTCAAAAAAATATTTTTTCTCCTTGTTAAAATATGTCTATTTAAATTTGATAAATCTACAATTTATAAATTTATAAATATTTTTTTTTTATTTTCATCTATAAACAATTTATAAATATTTTTTATTTTGATATATAAACACATAATTATGGTGTAGATTATAAATCATATTTTTCTACATATTTCATTAAAAACAACAAAGCACATCTAGCATTATCATTTATGGTATGTCATTTACTGCATAGGAAAGGGATTTAGAACAGTAAATAGGAAGCTAAAATTTATGGTATGTCATTTACTGCATAGAAAAGGGATTTTGACCAATAAATAGGAAGCTAAAATTTCTAATTGTGATTAAAATTATGTGCTAATCTTCATATATTAATTAGTGAATCGAATATCCAGTTCACCGTACTGAATTTGGATTATCCAGGTCACGATTTTGAACATTATATAGGAAGCTAAAATTTATGGTATGTCATTTACTGCATAGAAAAGGGATTTTGACGAGTAAATAGGAAGCTAAATTTTCTAATTGTGATTAAAAATATGTGTGAATATTCATATATTAATTAGTGAATCTAATATCCAGTGCACTGTACCGAATTCGTATTATCGAGGCCACTACTAAGAAATTGGTGCCACACAAGTTCAACGCCAATCTTACTAGTGCACTATACTTGGTAGCGATGTGAGTTGCAGCTACAGGTTTCGAGAAAATTCTGAATCAATAAAACACAGAGGAATGTATTCCTCTTTCAACACAGAGAATGCACAAAATGCGGAAAATAACAATTCACAGATAGACAGCGATTTACACAGGAGAGGAACAATTCCAATTTTTCATTCCATCACATTAACAAAATGAAATTACATAGCTTTTATACAAAATTGGTCGAAGCCTGAGAATTCAAAGAAATTCAATGTAGAATCGGATGTTCAACAACCAAATCGCCCCTCATCTTTGTTTGGCTGTGTATACATGAAAACGCGTACAGAAATACAAAATAGAGGACCTAAAATATTATACGTTTCGGCTTATTAGTGATTTTAACTTTTAAGATATGCGCTTATGGGAAAACTCAAAACATTATGATGTGCGATGTGATGTGGCACATATCGCATCACAGCACAAACATATTAACCTATGGGCACTTATCCATTAACTCCTGAGCTTTGCAATGTGCGCTTTGCGCTACCCTGTTGTAGCAACAACCACTATTTTGAATTCTTGTTTTACTTAATTAGGTTTGGTCTATAGAAAAGATATTAAAACATAAAAAGATTAAAATAATGCATAAAGCTCATAAAAAATAAAAATTTCCATAAAAATCCCGAATAAGCATTCGGCGAATCAATCGGATGCCTTAGCCTTCTTTTCAGCGAGCTGTCCAAAGTTGTTTCGGCGAATTGCCCTTTTGTCGTTTCGGCGAATTTCCCTTTTGTTGTTTCGGCGAATTGTTTTTTCTATTCGGAAAATTCATTTCGTTTCATTTCGGCGAATTGCTTTTTCGGTTCGGTGAATTGTTTTTCTCGATTCGGCGAATTCATTAATTGCATGTGCAATACTTTCGCTGATTCGTTGTTTATTTTTCCCCGCTTATTGTTATTTGATCTACGTAGAATCATGCTATTTGAAATAAGGAATTCGGCGATTACCATGTTGGCGCGTCGGCCATTTGTTCGGTTCATTTATTCATTAATAATCGGCATGTTGCGCATCCCAAGAGCATTACTAAGTGCCAAGACTGTGTGTGTTGCTAAACTGTAGCTTTTCGCCTACGCATTTTCATCTCAGGTATTTTTAATTTTATGAACTAATATGATATTTGTAAATAAAAGTTGATGTTAGTGTCATTGTTTGGCAAGTTTCTGATTGTCCTCATGCTGCGTCAAAAGAGAATCATTCCCCGGAATCTGCAAATTCCTAAGGCTCCCAAAGAGGCGGTCTTGAATGTCGTTCTGGAGGACTTGTCTGTTGATAACTTGTTTTCATGTACTATGCACAAGGTTGGTGGCAAAGACTCGCCAGCCAAAAGATTGTCTGTGATTAGAGATTTCATCCAGCTCATGGAGAAGAGCCATTTGTCCATCTCAGATTACTTATCTTTGTGCCGATATCGTCTTGATCAGGTGGACCCATCTCGGTTAGAGTCAATCATGACTTGTCACGATTTATGGGAAAAGGCCGTTGATCTTCCTACCGAAGCATCCACCTCAGCCCCAGGTGAATCATTTGCAGTCAGTAGTTATTTTTAGGAGTTATCTTTCAATTTTTAAAAGGTAGTCAGCCAACCATTTCTTGATTGGAAAAATTGTAACCCTTTTTCTTTTTGTATAAATAAGTCATAAGATGACTATGACAAACGGGGGAAATCGCTTGGAAATAATCAGTGTAAGAGATGTATGAAATCTTGGGGAACGAACTTTTTTGGTCCTTGGAGCTATAATAGAATGATCGTCTCTTCATTTTGGAAATACAAGTGTATGAATGGCTTGCTGGTTTGTGGCTTTTCATGGATCATGCATTATTGCATTAACATAGGTTTTAATGTTTCCATGCTCTTAGTTCTGTTTACTTCTATCGGCATGTTAAAATACGAAACTAGTTTTTGCAATCTATTCTATCAATCTTTGTTTATTGCTTTAACGAGAATAATGTATGGGATTAGAAATTTTTCTGGAAGCATATTTTACTATTGCTGATATGCACTATAATTAAAATGAAACTTCTTCGGTTTGATTAATGGTGTGTGTATCACAGCGCGTTGAACATATATAAAGTTTGTTTCTCTTTACCTTAATATTAAAATGCTCCTTCATAAGGATAGGTAGTATGTTTGTTAGTTTAAATAGTTTCATTTTTTGCTGCTCGCAAATCTAAAAATAAAAAATAAAATAAAAAGAGAAGTAGTTTTGATCCATCACCATCAAATTCCTCTTTAAGGAGAGGCATTTACCTGCATAGTAACGGAACTATAAATCCGTCGAGAGAAGTTACTCCAAACAACAAAGGGGCTAATTGGGAACCTTTGTTGGGCTTTTCTCTCCTTGTTGTCGTAGCCATTTTCTTCTGCTCAACATACCTTCTTGAGCTTGACATCTGCCCCTTTGCAATCGCGTCGCAAATAACATGAAACATCTTGCAGGCGGCTTAAAAGGTAAGTGGGAAATATTGTGATTTGCGAGTGGTGATGCGTTAAAAGGTAAGTGCGAAATATGAGAAAGGTAAGGATTAAAGCGGAAATGTAATGCGGTAAGGTAGGTTGCGGGTCCCACCAAATCACATCGGCAAAATATTAAGTTTGGTGAAGTGCTTAAGTGTTACAAATTAAAATTTGCAGGATGTGATGTGCGGGGAATTAGACGGTGGGAAATGCAATATGGAGCGGAGGTAAGGAATAAACAAAATGTAAATGTTTGCAGTGGTTTACAATGCAATGAAGGTTTGAGGTGGGTCCCATTGATATCGCATCGGCACGGAAATAACACTCAGCCAAAAGGCTTAAGCGTAAACAAGAAAATTTGTGGGCGCGAAGTTGCGGCAATGGTAAGTCAACACGAAAAGAAATAAATGCATAGAATAAGGACTCAGGTACTCTGTTTGGACTTTGCGTGGATTGAGTGAAAATGCCTCCAGATGTAAAACATGCTACTTCGTCCTTCCCTGCACAAAAATTCAATAAAGTTGTGGGTTGCTGCCACTGTTCATTCATGGCAATGGTTGGGAGTTATTTCCAACACTCCCCCTTAATCACAACTGTCACCATCAATCATTCCTAGACACTATCTGAGATAAACAAAACTGGTATGTCCCAATGGCTTTGTGAAGATATCAGCAAACTTTTCCTCTGACCCGCAATGCTGCAAAACAATTTCATCATTGTTAACTAATTCTCTTATGAAATGGAATTTGGCATCGATATGCTTTGTTCTTTTGTGGAAAATAGAATTCTTTGACAATGCAATCGCTAAGTTGTTATCGCAATAAATTGTGGTTCCTTTGTCTTCCTCATGACATAAATCTCTCAACATCCTTCACATCTAAACTGCTTGGCATGATGCTGCGGTTGCTGCTAGATATTCAGCTTCTGTTGTTGATAATGAAACTATTGGTTGCTTCTTGGAAGCCCATGAAATGGCTCCCGATCCTAAATGAAAGACATACCTCGATGTGTTCTTTCTGTCATCTACACTTCCAACCTAATCACTGTTAGTGTAACCAATCAGCTTAAAATTATCAGTTGAGGAGTATAGAACACCATACTCCTTTGTTCCATTCACATACCTCAATATTCTCTTTCCTGCTTGCCAATGTATCTCTTTGGGTGTCTCCATGAATCTGGATATCAAGCTTACTGCATACATTATATCAGAACTAGTTGCACTCTGTTGTTGACTCAGATTGTCACTCCTAGAGACAGCCTAGAGTTTCCATAGACCAGTGCCTAAGACATCTTATCATAGCAAGGAGCACATAATATAACTTAGGTGTCAATCCAAAAGGCTCTCCTGCTATCTCTTGTAAAACAAGGAAAGGGATTTAAATGGGACCAGAACTTACAGAAACTGCCACAGGGAAAGTAATGCTGCAGAGACAAGATGCAAAGCTCTAACACAAAAGCATCAGACGGTTAAGAGACAATTTATTGTAGAGAGGGCCGATTCAAGTAATATACCACAGAAATCAAATATCAGAAGGTGTATGCAGTGAAAGAAATATAAGAAGATATTAGTTAACTTTGGTCTGATACCCAGATACACAACAGAACCATATATGGGCTTACCATTCTAATAGTCCATACATGACAATGGCGTTTTAAAAGCACCCTCCCAAAGCAACTAATACAGCAGAAAGATGGATGAAATGAACATGAAATAGTATATCATGCCTGAGCCATATTTAAAGCGCTTGACTGATCCAAGTATGGGTATCAACTAGGATAAATCCTTACCTAAAATCAGTGAGCCACTCACATTCTAGTACATGATACAAGAAGATGGATAAAATGAAATGTTGTATTAAACACATAAAAGGAAGTTACATACTATGAGATACCAAAGACCAGAATCCTCTAATACAGATAGAAATCCTCCTCATTAAGACCCTACGGGCTCTGAGCCTTCATACAAGAGCTTATACAAAATTTATACAAAAATGTCTTTCACTGCACAATTCTCTGATAAAAATCTAGAACCCTTACAATGTCTTTCTTCCTCCTTTTTATAGAGGAAGGAGAGGAAAAACTCATGAAAGAAGTAGGTGAAAACAATTAATTGTTTTATTAAAACAAAATGGCGGAAACATTCGCGCCAACACTATTTGACGGCCATGAAATACTGCATGTACTCTGCTGCCAGCTCCATGAAGTAAATGCACTGGGTAGAAAATCTCTTTAGGGGTAAGGTGTGAAGAATAAAATATGTAACACTTTGTACTTTCCTGAGAGAAAAATCTGTTAAAGTAAAACCTGGAGGATATGATTTTTATGCACTTTTACTCTTTGCCTTATGAATGTGGTATTGCTATTTAAAATCTTCGGCTCCGGACGTTGAATCCTTTGCTCTCTGACTGATACTTTTTGTCGTATGATTAATAACCCCGTCTGTGGAAAATCTATGTTTTAAATTGCTTTGGAGGGTTTGGTAGACTTTTACCATGGCTTCTTTAATGCAAGCCATGTCACGGAAAATATACGGGATCTTCTTCATGAACATGGTACTTGAATACCCAGTATTGCAACGCGTCTTTCGCTTCAGCAATGGATGCCTCGAATTGTGATAGCTCTTCTTCTTCACCATAAACCTGCAAAACCCACAAACATATTAAATAAAACGTGACACAATGGTGGTGAATGCGATCGTGATCATGGAATGGTGATGTAGACTGGGAGAAATGACGAGAAGATGCAGGGTGGCGGAAAACGTAGGTAAATAGCGGAGGAATGACGGGCGAAAATGAGATATACAGTGGGATGACGATAAGTGAACGAGGCGGAGATACATAATATAAATACTGAGATATGACACATAAACGGGATATGTGAATGGTGGAGGGGAATGCAGATGACGCGTGGGCATACAAAAGACTATACAGAAAGGATGACGTGGAATTTGTGACGTGGAGGTAGACCAGGTCAACGGTTGGGCAGACAAACTATCTGAGCCGCACGATCCTTAAACGAGATCAACGGTTTAAACTGTGTCGGGCGGTGATGTGATGCTGGGCCACGGGCATTATAAGCTTGGTTTAAAACACATGCAGCTTCGAAGAGTGGTCACCGTCGAATGAAGGCCTCAGGATCTGACAGTTCACGTTAATTTCGTTGCGCGTCCGGGATCGAACGTTAACGGGCGAAATGGGGCGGTATTGGAACAGTGGCCTAGGACGCGTGGTGCCTGCTGAATGGAATCGCTGTGATTTGAGAGAAACCACCAATCCTTCAAAAGCGGTGCGGGGAAAACAGGCCGGTTTTTGCAATAAGTGCATGCGCGGGGACCACCAGATAGGGACAAGCTATGGACCGTCGATCTCTGGTTTGATCAGATGTTTGAAAACATGCCCGATGGCTTTATGTGGTAAGTACCTTCGGGTTTGGCGTTTGGTTTTGGTCTGCGGTCGCATGGGGAACGGAACAAAGGGGCTATAGTTAAAAGGGGCTGGGTTCTAAATATGTTTTCAAATACAAATTTTCATTCACCTTAGTGCATTTTTGGGATTGATGAGAGAGTAACGATAGGTGGAAAAATGGATGATCAGGCCAGACAGAGGAGCCACGGATGGCTCAAGAGGACTGATTATCAAAATTTAGGCATGATGCTGATATGATCAACATCGGCTCCATCTGGGGACGACATGTTCATCCCTGGACGTGTCGAGAACTGCGCATACCTTCCTGATCATCATATATGTAGACTCTGCTCCTCAGCCCTTATGCATTTAACTTCATAATTCATTTGCACGCCCACCCTGTTTAAACAAAAACTGTAGTGAAAACTAATATACAGTATGGTACATTAGGCGTTTTCAGCCTGGGTCAAAATTGAAAGTAGGGCTTGAGAAATTGACCATTTACAGGGGCATCAAGTAAGTCGCCCTGTAAATTCTCCAATACAAACGTGTTATTGCCTCCCTGTTCCACAATTTTGAATGGGTCAAACCAGAGTGGGTAAAACTTGCCATGTTTTCCTTTTTCAGCCCTTTGGACATCCCATCTGAGCACCAGATCTCCAATTTGCAATTTCCTGTCTTTTACATGCTGATCGAATATGTGTTTCATTTTTTCCTGTTATTCAGCTAATCTCTGGTTCACTTGGGTCTGTGTTTCCTCTAGTTCCACCAACTGATTGATTCTTCTGACCATATCATCAGGTTCCTCCTGACTGTCTTGCACAAAACGTGCCACTGGTAAAACCATCTGCACAGGAAACACTGCTGCTCGTCCATATACCAATTCATATGGAGATTTCCCAGTTGCTCTATTTTTGGTGATCCTATTAGCCCATAGAGAAAATTTCAATTAGGAATCCCAATTTTTCTGATTTTCATTTATAGTTTTCTTCAAGGCCCTCACCAGAGTTTTGTTAGAAGACTTTTCCAAACCATTTCCCTGTGGATAATAAGTTGTGGAGTGATGAAGTGCAATATTATATCGTTGACAGAAATTCACAAATTTTGTAGATTTGAAGGCCTGTGCGTTATCAGTCACTATTCTAGCAGGACAACCAAACCTAGATATGATATTTTCCTCCATGAATTTGATGATCACAGTATCTGTAGCATTCCTTGCAGGTATGGTTTCCACCCATTTTGTAAAATAATCTGTGGCTGTTAATATCCATTTATGTTGTCCACTTTATGGGGGATGTATTTCTCCAATAAAATCTATTCCCCATTGTTGAAATGGCTCATTCACATGAACTGGGATCAGGGGTAGAGCTGCCAACTTCTGTCTCTCAACAAATTTCTGACACTTATCACATGCTCTGACCCAAGTAAAAACATCTCCAAATAATTTTGGCCAGTAGAAACTGGCCTTTAAGATTTTATGAGCTGTGGCCCTCCAGTTGTAATGTCCTCCATAGATTCCCTCATGAAATTCCATCATTATAATCCCTACTTCTTCCTCTGTGAGGCATAGGAGTAGGATGCCCGAAGGATCTCTCCAATATAATTGGCCATTAGCCACTATATACTTTTGTGATTTTAATCTTAATGATCTGTATTTTTCTTTATCACGACTTGGAGGATAGCTGAGTGTCAAAAGATATTCAACTATTTCTTTGTACCATGGACGAGTAAGATATTTTATATGTGCTTTTTGAGTGGCTACCTCCAGTCCTTGCTGTTCTTTTTCATTCTCAGACTCCTCACTTGAAAGCATAGACAGGTTTATGCCCAGAGCTTGATAGTTAGATTCTGATAAGATCCTTGCTAGCCCTTGTCCTTTTATAAACTTAGTAGGATGAATATCCAGATCATACTCCTATATTTTCACAATCCACCTCCCTCTTTTCCCTTCACTGTCTCCCTTTACAAGGATATCCTTTACGGCTGCAGTAGGTACGAATGCAGTGATGTGAGACTGCAAAATATACACATGAAAAGCTTTAAGGGATTTCACCAGGGCATAGGCTTGCTTCTCCAATATATTATACTTCATTTTTGCATCATGGAGAACCTAACTGAAGAAGGCAACAGGCTACTCATATCCATCTTCATTTTTTTGTAATAACACTCCAGCTACTGTATGTGGTGATGCAAAGGAGAAGATCATAAATGGCTTTGCATAATCCGGTCCAGCTAGCACAAGAGCTTCAGCAAATGCCTGTTTTATCCTGGTGAATGTCTCTCTGGATTCTTGAGACCATTTTACTTCATTGTTCTTTTTTAGCATATCTGTTATATGCCTAACTATCTCAACATAGTTAGGAATAAATCTTCTCAGAAAATTTATACGGCCTAAAAATATATGCACTTCTTTCTTATTTCTGGGGAGAGGGATGCTATTTATAACCTCTACTCTTTTGGGATCTATCCCTACCCCATCTTTAGTTACAATATGCCCCAAAATTTTGCCTTCCTCTAATGCAAATAAAGACTTTTGTGGATTAAGAGAAAGACCATACCTTCTGCATTTTTCAAAAGTTGTTCGTAAATGCTCAATGTGTTCAGCATCATTTTTTGAAAACACTATAATATCATCAAGGTACACCACCAGAAATTTATCTTGCTCCCCAAAAAAAGCAATGTCCATAGCCCTCTGGAAAGTTTCCCCTGCATTAATCAATCCAAAAGGCCTCCTGGCATACATAAATGTACCCCATGGTGTGATTAAAGCAGTCTTCTTCTGATCTCCTGGAAGTACATCTACCTGGTTATAACCAGAGAAACCATCCATCATTGACATTCTAGAGGCTCCAACCACTTTCTGCAGGATGTGGTCCATCTTGGGTAGTGGATAATTATCTTTTAAAGATGCGCTGTTTAAATTCCTCAAATCCACACACAACCTTATTTTTCCATTCTTTTTTCGGATGGAGACCAAATTTGCCACCCATTCAGAATATCTCAAAGGCACAATTATTTTGGCGTTCAACAGCTTCTTAATTTCTTTCTGAATAGAGGGAAGCAACAGAGGATTTATCTGTCTAAGCTTCTGCTTATAAGGTTTTTCATCTTCCCTCAGAGGAATTTTATGCTGCATTATACTAATATCAAAAGTTTTAAGGTCCTGATAGGACCATGAAAATACATCTTTATAAGATTGAAATAATTTCAGTTATTTTTCTTTATACTCCTCTGGGACCTTCTTGGATAGCTTTACAATTTTGGGCTCTGCATTAGTACTCAGATTCATATCTTCCACTTGATATTCCTCTACCACTTTACTAGGCTGCAATGGGACATCATTTTTATCAAATAGTCTTTCTAGAGGCACCAACCCTCTAGGGATGACATTTCCTTTCAGCTGCAACACTTTACTTCCTGCCATCTTCTCTTCCCAATTGTTTTCTGAAACATTCTCAGCTTCATCTTCTTCACAATCATCAATCTCCATATTAGAGAATTCTCCCACTGTTTCCAGGAATCTCTTCATTTGTTCCTCATCTTCAAATACCTGCCAATTTTTAACATTATCTGGGATTGATGGTTTATAACGTACCTCGAATTCATACCTCAAGAGAGGTTTCTGGGGGGGACGAAATGTACTGGCAGCTACAACAAATGAATCTGCCATTCTGTTCTGTTCTCGGGGCATGAACTGGATATTAAATGTTGAGAATAAATTCTCCACCATGTCCCACACTTCATTCCTGTAAGCCCTCAACCGAGGGTGTTTGGTTTGACATTGATTTCTGATTTGTCTGACCACCAGATCAGAATCTCCCAGAGCTTTTAAACATTGTATACCCATGCTCCTGGCTATTTGCAATCCCAATAGCAGTTCTTCATATTCAGCTACATTATTAGTATCTTCGTATTCCAATTTAAAAGACAGTGGGACCCATTTTCCTGTAGGAGAAATCAATAATACTCCAGCTCTGTTTACTTCTCTTGAATTCGCTCCATCAAAATATAATGTCTAGATTCCTGCTTCATGGTTCTCTGAAGGTTGTTCAATTTTGATTTGACATAAGGAAGGTTCATGAGCATAATTTTTATCTTCTTCTGACATCAAACATGAGAAATCTCCTTCCTTGCTGTAGACTGGTGAATTCTCTGACCTGTCAGCCTTAGTCACCATCTTGACAAATCTGGTTTCTCTGTATAACCTCCTCTCCTGGCCACCAAAAATTGAAATGGTGGCATATGTTAAGTCTAATTTCAGTGACCCACAGATTTGCGTTCCCCAGGACCTTGACAACAACATGCAAAAGAGAGCTGGGATATCAGCCACCACTATGTCCATTACTATACTTTTTGCTGGAATTTGGGCCAGGTTGACCAATAAATATTTAATCATCCCCAAGCATTTAACTCTTTTGGAATCAAATGAATAGAGGTCTTTGTATGGGAGTGTGATCTGTAGTCCTAGTTGTTCCATGACTGATAGGGGCATAAGATTATGGGAGGCTCCATAATCTAACATACAATTGTGTAACAGCATGTCATGAATCACTAGAGACACATAGAAGGGAGGAGTAGAGGGGTCTATCTCCTCGACATGTGGGCCAAGAACTAACATGGGTCTTTCTTCTTGAAGACTAAGACTATCTGGAACTATTGGTGCTTCAGGAGGGAAGAATACAGAAGTGACTTGAGATTGATATGCAGGTTGTTTCAACAGTTCAGTCAAAGGGACTGGGATTTTGACTTTCTCAAGCTCCTTTTGCAGGTTGAAAGCAGGAGGGGGCTTTTCTATCGCAACTTCTTTTGACTCTTTATTTCAGCGGAAGGTTCAACTTCTTTTGATACAGACCCAGCATTAGGAGGAGTGACTACTTTTGAAGAAGAAGGAATTTGATCATCATACTGCAAAGGTTTGTTCAGAGGGCTCTTACCTTTGTCTATGGCTTTCTACATCGTTGACTCCTTCTGAGCAGATGCTTCCTTCTGGGGAGGCTCTTCTTCTTGTTCTTGAGTACGAGTTCTCTTCCTGGAAGATCTGAGATCATATATTCTATTGAAATGTGCTCGCATGAAATCATTAAACTGTTTGAAATAATGATCAATTTCTACATCTTCTGTGTCTCTGATCTCTTCTTCTTCTTTGTGCCATGGACATTCTACTTCATCATTGTTTGAGAAAGCGAGGTTTGTATCTTGCAGTTCATAAGTAGCATCTTCAGTGAAGTCATCTACTGGGCCTTCCAGGTATAATGGGTGAGGTACCTGATCTTTTTTCTCTTTTGCTTCCCTTGGTAGTATTTGTAGGGGTGGATTTCTATACTGAGGATTGTAACCCCTGTTTGGAGCATTCTGGAAGTTTTTGGAGGCTGAATTCTTGGTTTCCAATTCAAGCTTGACCAGTTTGTTAGAAATATTCTTAATAATTTTTCTCATCTCTTCAATTCTATCTGAATCATTATCTTGATTAGAAGTAGATACTTCTTCTTTACCCCTTATTCTGGTATCCTGTTCAACTTTCCCTCTTAATTTTCCAGTGGAAGAAAAGTTTGCTTCCAATTCAAGTGCATCTGACTAAGCGTCATCTAGGGTGGCAGACTTTATTTCCCTGAGAGAGAAACCAAAATATGAGTCAAAGGCTGCTATGAAAACAACTTTGGCAGCATTTTGATGAGGCTTCATATCTGCAGGGAGGTTTAGATATAAATTATTAAATCTTTTGATAAATTATGATACCCCTTCATTATGTTTCTTCTTGAGTGTATTGAACTCAGTAAGACACTGTCCATGATCCTTCTTTTCTCCCCATTTTCTGAGAAAATTATTTTCCATATCATCCCAAGTGGTTACGGAACGATTTCCTAATGTTTTGAACCATTTTCTAGCTTCACCATCCATAGATTGCACAAATAGTCTTAAGACCACATCCAAATGTTCTACATTAAAGTTTTCTGCAAAAAGGTAGAAGGTCTCAAGGTGTTTTTGAGCATCAATTTCATTTTCCCCAGTGAATCTGGGCAAGATCTTCAAATAATCCTGTGGCATATCATTCAGCACTTGAGGTAATGCCAGGGGAGCATATTTGTTTAACAAAATTATGGGACATTAGCCATTGGAGGAGATGTGGGTTGTGCAGTAATCTGGTGTACAAATGGAGGAAGAGGAGGAGGTGGAAGTGGAGTATGAATAACAACAGGAATATATTGCATAGCGGCCTAAGGTGTAGATGGGAATAGCTCATGGTTAACAACAGCTACTTCGGTGACTTCTTTAACTTCTTCGGCCTCAGGAGTAGGGTGAAGATGAGCTTTAATTCTAGCACCTCCCCTAGGTGGGCTATCCGAGTAATATTTTGTGTCTCCCACAGTGGAGTCAAGGTTTTCTACTAGAACTTCTTGAGAAGATGAAGATGGGTAATCTTCTTCGAAAAACTCAGGGATTTCAGCATGGACTGATTTCTTTTCTTTCCAACTTCTTTTATGTATAATCTTCTTAGGGTTAGATACTGAAGGTGTCTTTGGCTGCGATGTATCTGACCTCAAGTGTGGCTTACGGGGAGCCAGGACTACAAATAGATTTATCAAATAAACAACATTGGAGTCACCAAGGTGAGAGATATGCAACTCTTCAACTCTCTGTGCTCACCTGATTAGAGAGTGAATATGATTTGTCGAGGCCCAGGGAAATCGATTTTCTAATTCGTCCTGAAACTACGCTTAAAGATGTTTTCGACTCATATTGTCACTCCTAGAGACAAATTTCTAGAGCCAAGCAGACCAACAAGCCAGACATCTTATCATAGCAAGGAGCACATAATGTAACTTGGGTGTCAATCCAAAAGGCTCTCCTACTATCTCTTGTAAAGCAAGGAAATGGATTTAAATGGGACCAGAACTTACAGAAACTGCCACAGGGAAAGTAATGCTGCAGAGACAAGATGCAAATCTCTAACACAAAAGCATCAGACAGTTAAGAGACAATTTACTGTAGAGAGGGCCGATTCAAGTAATATGCCACAGAAATCAAATATCAGAAGGTGTATGCAGTGAAAAAAATATTAGAAGATATTAGTTAACTTTGGTCTGATACCCAGATACACAACAGAACCATATATGGGCTTATCATTCTAAGAATCCATAGATGACAATGGTGTTTTAAAAGCATCCTCCCAAAGCAACTAATATAGCAGAATGATGGATGAAATGAATCACGAAACAATATATCATGCCTGAGCCATATTTAAAGTGCTTGACTGATCCAAGTATGGGTATCAACTAGGATAAATCCTTACCTAAAATCAGTGAGCTACTCGCAGTCCAGTACATGATACAAGAAGATGGATAAAATGAAATGTTGTATTAAACACATAAAAGGAAGTTACATACTGTGGGATACCAAAGACCAGAATCCTCTAATACAGATAGAACTCCTCCTCATTGAGACCCTACGGGCTCTGAGCCTTCATACAAGAGCTTATACAAAATGTATACAAAAATGCCTTTCACTGCACAATTCTCTGATAAAAATCTGGAACCCTTACAATGTCTTTCTTCCTCCTTTTTATAGAGGAAGGAGAGGAAAAACTCATGAAAGAAGTAGGTGAAAACAATTAATTGTTTTATTAAAACAAAATGGCGGAAACATTCGCACCCACACTATTTGACGGCCATGAAATACTGCATGTACTCTGCTGCCAGCTCCATGAAGTAAATGCACTGGGTAGAAAATCTCTTTAGGGGTAAGGTGTGAAGAATAAAATATGTAACACTCTGTACTTTCCTGAGAGAAAAATTTGTTGAAGTAAAACCTGGAAGATATGATTTTTATTCACTTGTACTCTTTTCCTTATGAATGTGGTATTGCTATTTAAAATCTTCGGCTCTAGACGTTGAATCCTTTGCTCTCTGACTAATACTTTTTGTTGTATGATTAATAACCCCGTCTGTGGAAAATCTATGTTTTAAATTGCTCTGGAGGGTTTGGTAGAATTTTACCATGGCTTCTTTAATGCAAGCCATGTCACGGAAACTACCCGGGATCTTCTTCATGAACATGGTACTTGAATACCCAGTATTGCAACGCATCTTTCGCTTCAGCAATGGATGCCTCGAATTGTGATAGCTCTTCTTCTTCACCATAAACCTGCAAAACCCACAAACATATTAAATAAAACGTGACACAATGGTGGTGAATGCGATCGTGATCATGGAATGGCGATGTAGACTAGGAGAAATGACGAGAAGATGCAGGGTGGAAGAAAACGCAGGTAAATAGCGAAGGAATGAAGTTCGAAAATGAGATATACAGTGGGACGACGATAAGTGAATGAGGCGGAGATACATAATATAAATACTGAGATATGACACATAAACGGGATATGCGAATGGTGGAGGGGAACGCAGATGATACGTGGGCGTACAAAAGACTATATGGAAAGGATGACGTGGAATTTGTGACGTGGAGGTAGACCAGGTCAACGGCTGGGCAGACAAACTATCTGAGCCGCACGATCCTTAAACGAGATCAACGGTTTAAACTGTGTCGGGCGGTGATGTGATGGTGGGCCACGGGCGTTATAAGCTTGGTTTAAAACACATGCAGCTTCGAAGAGTGGTCACCGTCGGATGAAGGCCTCAGGATCTGACGGTTCACGTTAATTTCGCTGCGCGTCCGGGATCGAACATTAACGGGCGAAATGGGGCGGTATTGGAACAGTGGCCTGGGACGTGTGGCGCCTGCTGAATGGAATCGCTGCGATTTGAGAGAAACCACCAATCCTTCAAAAGAGGTGCGGGGAAAACAGGCCGGTTTTTGCAATAAGTTCATGCGCGGGGACCACCGGACAGGGACAGGCTGCGGACCGTCGATCTCTGGTTTGATCGGACGTTTGAAAACACACCCGATGGCTTTATGCGGTAAGTACCTTCGGGTTTGGCATTTGGTTTCGGTCTGCGGACGCATGGGGAACGGAACAAAGGGGCTATAGCTAAAAGGGGCTGGGTTCTAAATATGTTTTCAAATACGAATTTTCAGTCACCTTAGTGCATTTTTGGGATTGATGAGAGAGTAACAATAGGTGGAAAAACAGATGATCAGGCCAGACAGAGGGGCCGCGGATCGCTCAAGAGGACTGATTATCATAATTTAGGCATGATGCTGATATGATCAACACAGTCAAATACATTAGACTACCAACTATGCTCTTGTACAATGTCGGATTGACATTCTTGCTGCAATCTTCCTTGCTCAATTTCAACCCCATGATAGTTGGAGTTATTGATGCTTTGTTGTTCTGCATATTGAACCTCTTTAAAACTTCTTCAACATACTTAGCTTGGGAGATAAAAATCCCCTTTTATGTTTTCTTTACTTCTATGCCCAAAAAATATCTTAAAAAACCCAAGTCAGTCATTTCAAACTCACTTTTCATGGCTGCTTTAAAATCAGCAATGAGAGAAACATCATTTCCTGTGAAAATCAAATCATCTACATATAAAACAACAATAAAAATTTTACCGTCATTTTCTTTGATGTAGAGTGTGGGTTAACCATCACACTTGTCATACCCATTGTCTATCAGGTAATAATCAATCCTGTTGTATCATGCTCTTGGTTCTTGCTTCAGCCCATAAAGAGATTTCTTCAACTTTCACACTTTTTGTTCTTGGCCTTCTATCTCATAGCCAGGAGGTTGTTCAACATACACCTCCTCTTTTAAAACTCTATTCAAGAATGTTGACTTCACATCCATTTGATAAACTTTCCGCTTTTGTTGTGCTGCTATGGACAACATTGTCCACACTGTCTCCATCCTTGCAACTGGTGCAAAGGTTTACTCATAGTCTCTTCCTTGTTGCTGCTTGTAGCCTTTGACAACTAGCCTTTCTTTGTGACTTTCTATCTTGCCTTCAATGTTGATTTTGGTCTTATAGACCCATTTCACTCCAATAACTTCTTTTCCTTGTGAAAGGTCCACTAACTCCCATGTGACATTCTTTTATATTTCTCATATCTCTTCATTCATTGCTTCAATCCACTTCTCTTCTTTTACTGCATCTTCAAAATGGATTGGATCATCAACATGACAAAATAAAACAAATAAAGAATTCAGACCAACATTACTACTTACTTCTTCTTGCTCATAAATTCCACTTATATTTCTGAGCTTTGGTCTTCTTGTATTTGCTGAAGATGTGCTTGGAGTTGCACTTGAACTCAAGGGAGTTTTTGATCCATGTGGTGTGCTTGGAGAAGCACTTCCTTGGTTTTTCACTGGTGTTCTATTTCTTGCTTGCGGTGTGCTCTGTTGAGCTTGTGTAGGTGGAGGAGGAGCCACTGTTGAGGAATTATTTTCTGCAATCAATTCCTATTTGTCTTCATATGAAATACATGTCTTCACATTTGCAGTCTTCTCTAAACTTCCATCCCAAGCTTCTTCTTCAATTAACTGAACATCTCTACTAATTATTACCTTCTCGGTTAATAGATTATAGAGCTTCTAGGCCTTGGATTCATCACTGTATCCAACAAATATACACTTCTCCCCTTTTCTGTCCAACTTCTTCCTTAACTGATATGGGACATGTGCATATGACACACATCCAAACACTCTCATGTGAGTGACAACTTGCTTTGTTCCACTCCATGCTTCTTTTGGAACTCTGTTCATAACATCTTTGGTTGGACATCTATTTAAAATATAAGCTGCAAAATCTACAGCTTCTGCCCAACACTCATTTGGAAAATGCTTTTCCTACAACATACTTATTACCATGTCCATGATGGTCCTATTCTTTCTTTCTTCTACACCGTTTTGCTGTGGTGTATACCTTTTGGTAAAATTCTTGTATATTCCGTGCTCCCTGGAGAAACGTAGGAAGTCTTTGGAGATATATTCTCCACCTCTTCCAGTTCTCAACACTTTTATGTAGTGTCCACTTTGCTTCTCAACAAGAGCTTTGAAGTGGTAGAATTTTTCAAACACTTCACTTTTCTATTTTAGGAAATAGACCCATGTCTTCCTTGTGTAATCATCTATAAATGTCAAAACAAATGACTACCAGCTAATGATGGTGTTTGCATTGGTCAACATAAATCTAAGTGGACAATCTCCAAAGGTGCTTTTTCCCTTATACTCTTTCCTATTGGAAATGATTTTCTGTGTTGTTTGCCCAAGATGTAGGCTTCACATAGGTTGTCTAGTTTCTCTATGAATGGTAATCCCTTTACCATGCATTTTCTGTGCAACAAATTCAAACCTCTGAAATTTAAATTTCCAAATATCAACTGACATAACCAGTTCTCATATTTCACTTCTTCTTGAAAAATTTCTTGTGTGATAGCTGCTACAACACCTCCTTCCTTCAAGTCTGATATGATCTTGAGAGGAAACATCCTATTGCTTGTTATATGCACTTTTTCAATGAGTTGTCTAATTGGAGGTATATCCATAATTGTGCACACATCATTTTTAAAAAACACATTATATCCCTTATTCACGAGTTATCCAATTCTTAGAAGGTTACATTTCAGGCCAGGTACATAATAGACATCTGGTACAAAATTCTTCTCTCCCTTATTTGTCGGCATGTTTACTCTTCCTTTCACTGTGACAGAGACTTTGCTATTAGTCCCCATTGTTACTTTAGATTTTACACTTTCATCTAGATTGGAAAACATTTATATGTTTCCAGCCGTATGGTTACTACAACCTAAATCTAAAAACCATACATCTTCTTGTTTTTCTTGTGCTACATTACAAGTTAAAAGAACATTTCCTTGGTTCTGATTTTCTTTTGTAAAATTTACACTAGGTTTACTACCCATGTCATTTTGCTTCTTTCTACATTCATTTTCATAATGTCCATACTTTTTGCAATAATGAAATTGGACTTGAGATTTATCATACCTCTGTCCTTGTGCTTGATTCTGGCTTGAGCCTTAGCTTGGATTTTGATTGCTGCCCCTTCCACTTATGTTTGTAGGGCTGCTTCTTCCACCTCTGTGTGGGCTTCTTCCTCTTCCTCGGTAGTATGATCTTTCTCGACCTCTACCTTAACCAAAAGGAATTTTTCTTCAATGCATGCTCCAAAGAGGAGTTTTTTGCTCTGTTCATTCTGTGCTCATGAGACATCAGTGATGCATGAATCTCATCCACTGAAAACTATGAGATCCTTTGTCTCTTCTATGGCCACTACTATGGCATCAAACCTTGATGGTAGATTTCTTAAGACTTTCTCCACTATTCTTATTTCTTTAAGCATCTCTCCATGGGACCTGATTTGGGTAACCAACCCAATCACATGTGTGAAGAATAAGTCTATGTTATCAGACTCTTTCATACAGAGAGTTTCAAAATCTCTTCTCAAAATTTGAAGTTTTGTTGTCTTCACCTTTGCCATGCCTTGATAGGCTATCTGGAGGGTATCCCATGCCTCCTTAGACTTTGTTGCTGTTGCAATCATTGGGGAAATACCCTCATGTACTGCTTGGAAAATATAGAAGAGGGCTTTGGAATCCTTCTTATTTTCTCTCAACAAATGCCTTTGTGCTTGTGTCAAAGCATTAAAATCTGCTGCATCTCCTAGTTCTTGGAAACCATTTTCCACCAACTCCCAAATATCTTGTGAGGAGAACAAGGCCTTCATTATAATAGCCCAATCATAATTATTCCCATTGAACTGTGGTAGTAGGGGAATTTTCAGGCTTGTGCCTGCTACTGTCATATTGAATATGTAAACAAACCTTCTCACTCCTGGAGAATCAGCTTCTCAAAAACAATATTTCAACTTCTTTAGTAAAGAGAGCTCGTTCTTTCACTGATAGCCTAGACCTGCTCTGATACCATGTTGAAAATTCTAAATAAATAAAACACAGAGGAATGTGATCCCCTTTCAACATAGAGAATGCACAAAATGCGGAAAATAAATTTACACAGGAGAGGAACGATTCCAATTTTTCATTCCGTCACATTAAAAAAATGAAATTACATAGGTTTTATACAAAATTGGCCAGAGCCTTAGCATTCAAAGCAATTCAATGTAGAATCGAATGCTCAACAACCAAATCGTCCCTCAGCTCTGTTCGGTTGCTTATACACAAAAACGTGTACATAAACACAAAATAGCGGACCTGAAATATTATAGGTTCTAGCTCTTTGCGATGTGCTCTTTGCACTACCCTCCTGAGCTTGACACGTGCACCTTTGCGATCGCATCGCAAATAACATAAAACATCTTGCGGGTGGCTTAAAAGGTAAGTGGGAAATCTTGCGATGTGAGGGCGACGATGTGTTAAAAAGTAAGTGTGAAATACGAGAAAGGTAAGGAAATAAAGTGGAAATTTAATGCGGTAAGGTAGGTCGTGGGTCCCACCAAATCACATCGGCAAAATCTTAAGTTTGTCAAAGTGCTTAAGTGTTACAACTTAAAAGTTGCGGGCTGCGATGTGTGGGGATTTAAATGGTGGGAAATGTGATATGGTGTGGAGGTAAGGAATAAACAAAATGTAAAGGTTTGCATTAGTTTACAATGCACTGAAGGTTTGAGGTGGGTCCCGTCGATATCGCATCGGTGGGGAAATAACATTCAGCCAAAAGGTTTAAGGGTAAACAATAAAAGTTGTGAGTGCGAAGTTGCGGGCAACAGTAAGTCAACGCGAAAATAAATAAACACAGAGAAGGAGGACTCGGGTATTGTGTTTGGATTTTGTGTGGATTGAGTGAAAATGCCTCCAAATCTAAAACCTGCTGCTTCATCCTTCCCTACACAAAAATTCAATGAAATTGTGGGCTGCTACCATTGTTCATTCATGGCAGTGGTTGGGAGTTATTTCCAACAAGGTTATTGTGGCAACCGTTGGAGATTGACAAACAAGTCCCATGGAGAGTAAACGTGATGTGTACACACAGTGGGACACTACTCAAGATCTCTCTCACTAGGAGTTGTTGTTTGGGTTTTGGTTTGGGCCCTCAAGGAAGGTGAGAAGAGGAATCTGATCCTTTCGATGGTCAAGGAAATGAACCTCAATCGCATCCTTGAACGAGGAAGTTCAATTGAAATGAGAGAGATGGGAGTTGCTGCTATTATATATGTAATTATGGTCGATCAATCTTACCTCACATGACATGAGCCATTGGGATAGACACCATGTCACAAAGTTAACACGTTTCCTATTCCACAAGTCATAAAAAAGAAAAAGCAATCGGTCTTTTCATATTCTTGTTTGGAATTGTAAAGGTTGTAGCCCATTTGTATAAAGTAAATAAAGTAGATATAGCTAATTAGTATTTTTCAATTTTTAAAATTAGAAAAGAAATATAAAAATTAGTTAAATTATAATTTTATTTTAAATTATTATAATAATTATTAATTATAAAAAATTTAATATAAGTTAAAAATATATCTCACAAGTAATAAAAATTATTAATTATTAGTTTTATCTCAACATTTTCAGTGCCTCCTTAGCAAGAAAACCGTGACCTAGCCTCGAGCGCTGCGAAGCAGCCCTCTTGCCCCTGCTCATTGCCTCTGCCTATGGCCTCATGGCCCCTCCAGAGTCCATCCCGAAGGAGGCTTCTTCTATCAATCACGCCTCGGCCTTCTCGGCCCTCATCACTTCCTTGGACCCTCCTCGACAGCAGTTTGCAATCTCGAAATTTGTAAAGATGGTGGACAAAATTCAGGAAGTCGCTCTACCCCCGAAGATTCCTCGAATGGCCGCTCTCTCCCTTGAAAAGAAGGGGTTCATAGGACAATTACAGGCCTATGGCCATCACCTAAGACTTTGGAGAAATGGGTTGAACACAACTCGCTGGAAAAAACACAAGGGAAAACCTCCATTATATTTTGCAGAAGGAGTTTCTTTACCTTCCATTTTGAAACAAAGGAAGATAAGGATCTGATCTTCAAGAATGGACCATGCTTTATGGATACCAGGGGGTTTTATCTGAACAAATGGACCCCAGATTTTGACCCAGAGCTAGATGTTCCAAATGTGTTCCCTGTATGGTTTCGACTCCCCCATATTCCTCTGCATTGCTGGGGGGAAATTCTGTAAGAGAGATTGGGAAAGCAATCAGAAATTTCATAGACATAAGTGAACCGAAGGACAACATGCAAGAATGCGCTAGGATTTGCGTTGAGGTAGTTCTTGGAAAAGGACTACCAGAGGTGATCAAGCTAAAGGTGGACAACTGGACGCATTTCCAATAGCTGGATTATGAACAATTTCCCTTCAAATGAAAGGTATGCCACGAACATGGTCATTTTGAAAATAGATGTCCGAAAACGATTGATATTGAGAATTTTGACAATTCTAAACCCTAGTGGGAAGTCATAAAAAAAAAATCTCCTCTAATTCTAAAATCGTTGCTCCTTCTACATCCCATCCTTCCCCCTTGTCAGCTAGTCCTAGTAACCCTTCCTCTCTTGATCATCCTTTAATCCCCTCTCAACCTCCTATTGGTCCTTCTTTGATCTCCTCTAACCCCTACACTGCTTTTTCCTCTCTGGTAGAAGACCCCCCTCTCCATTCCTCCTCCCCTTCCCCTTCTGATTGTATTCCCCCATTTTCCCCTCCCAAATCTGGCCTGCTCCCATATTCATCTGAACCTTCCTTTGCTGAGTCATCACTAGAAATCCAACAAAAGACCTGGGCCTATCTTGGAAATAACTAAAAAATCTGGACCAAACAGGAAAGCCAGCAAACACCATAGGGAAGAGACAGCCCAGAAAGATATAGCCCTGGGAACGCAAAAACCAATAGATACTTTTATTGGAGGGCATAACAACAAAGAACCTAGTCAGCAAGCCATAGGAGGGATGTTTAGGTCCTTACCCTCAACCCTTAAGTAATGAAAGCTCTCACATGGAATTGTAGGGGATTAGGGCACCCCTCTAAAATCAATTCCCTAAAATATATTATCAATCAAGAACACCCAGACATCATTCTCCTTCAAGAAACCAAACAGGAAGAAAACACTATGGAAGAAATCATCCACAAACTCAAAAACTACACTTGCACAACGGTAGGTTCCAAAGGAGCATCTGGAGGAATAGTTATAAGTTGGAATATAAATACATGGCATCAACAATCAAGCTTAAAGAACCATCACTGGATAAAGGTCAATCTGCATAATGAGCAAAGAAACATCCTGATAACAGTCTATAACATATATGGCCCCAACCACTACCGTGACAAAGAAGTGTGCTAGCAATCTCTCCAAACTGATATGGAAGACGAAGGTGGGAGCAATTTTATAATTGGAGGTGATCTGAATTTGGTTATGCATCCAAAGGAGAAAAGAGGGGGAGTTTTCTCTCCCTATCCCTCAAGAGATCATTTGGAGCGCATTATGAGAGACCATGATTTGGTGGACATCGCTCCCAAGAACTGCAATTTCACATGGAACAACCGCAGGCTTGGTCGAGGAAACATCATGGAAAGATTGGATCGTTTTATTGTGGCAGTCTCTCTCATCTCTCTCTTAAAGGTAGCCACCTCCACTATCTTGCCATCCTCGGCCTCGGGCCACTACCTCGTCACTATGTTCCTTGGAGAGAAATCTAACCTTGGGCCCCTCCCTTTCTGTTTCAACCCACTTTGGTGTGATTTTCTGGATTTTAGAACAATCGTGGAAGGCACATGGCAAATGCAGGTAGTTGGATCTCCCCTGTACAAATGGGAGACTAAATTGAAACTCGTATGCACAGCTCTCAAAGACTGGGCTAAAGATCACTATAAAGAACTGGAACTAGCCAAACATGACATGAAACGGAGGCTAGAAGAAGTCCAAAGCGACATAGAGGAGCATGGTATCACCAAGGAGAAGCAAGACCATGAGAAGGAACTGTATTTGGAAACGTACAATTCAAATATAAAGGAGGAAGAAAAATGGAGGATTAAATCCAGGAGTCCCTAGCTCCAGGCTGGGGACAAGAATACTTCATTCTTCCACAAGAAATCAAAAGTGAGAACTTATAAAAACACCATCTCAACTATAAAATATGATGAGGGTAACACCATAAAAGAGCAAGCTGAGATTAAATTTGCAGCGCATCAACACTACAAAATTCTTCTAACAAAGAACATGGGGATTGGGGATTATGAAGACCTTCTGTAGCACACCCCAACCATGATCACCGAATAAATCAATGCTACCTTATCCGAGGAAATTGGTGAAGAGGAGATTATCAAAGAAATTTGGACTCTTCATCCAGACAAAGCCCTAGGGCTGGATGGATTCTCCATCAACTTCTATCGAACCTTCTGGCAGATAATCAAAAGAGACCTGATAAAAATGATCCATTGGAGCCAAAGAAAAAAGAAGATAGGTGGATTCAAAAACTCGACCTATCTTGCCCTGATCCCTAAAGAAGCTCGCCCTTCCACCTTCTCCATATTTCATCCAATATCCCTTTGCAACTCTTCCTACAAAATCATCACTAAAATCTTGGCCACCCGCATCAAAACCTTTCTCCCCAGTCTTATCTCTGAAAATCAAGGAGGTTTCACCACTAGTACTTGCAAAGAGGTCGGGCGCTTCCACACTGATGGCAAAGATGTCCTCGGTTAAAAAGAAACATTTTCGAGATATCTGTGTATTAATCTTAACCTTGATCTGTGTATTAATCTTAACCTTCGTAAGCATAAAATGTCCAAGTTAGATTCAAATTTAGACAAGAATCTGGAACCATAAATTGGGTAAGAAGTTAACAGAAGGGAAGTTGGTTAACTAGAATTCACTTCACATGCCAATTCACTTAACAAAAAAATCTAGGGTTACGGAAAAGGGAGCCCAAAAAAAAGGTGGTGAGAGGGAAGAAAAATTGAGGCAACCTAAAGACTTGATACCTGGTAGGAGGACGTCCAAGGGAGGATATAAAACTAATTCCTCATAGGAAGCTATGGAGGAAGGGCAAGACCCTGCTAAATAAAGGGATTCCTAAGCTGGTTGGAGCGAGTGGAATTCCATGTTGAACCTGTACGATCTGAGCTAAACCTGCATAGATAAACCTGGGGTGGTCTACGAGTTATAGGTTGTCTGTTTAGGTTCATTTCTTATAGTTGTTATGGAAGTGGACTGGCTCGAGGGAAGGATCAAACGTAATTTCCATTCTTGTTGATCAAGAGGAGCAAGATTTTCCCCTCCGTAATCTTGTGACAACCTAACTATGTTGGAAACTAGATAAGTATCTTACTACTGTGATTATACTTATGTCAAGAAAATTCCTTGTTATTTTATATTGATTCATCTTGAATGAATGGAATTCTGATGAATGAATATAAAAGTTCCAATATTGATTGTATTTTTAGGGTGAATATGTACAATAATTAGTGTTACTAAGTAAGGGCACCGATTACTTTCAGGCTAGAAGCAGATCTAGCCTATTAGCCTGGAATAGTCCAGAGTCTCACTCATAGGTTTGGGAAAATTATGACAGGTTTCTCGGCAAGAAACTCCCAAAATCCCAACTTTATGGATTCATAAGTACTTATAGAACTTACAAAAAATGAATAGTTACTTATAAGTATACATGAGATGGATAACATGCACTAATAGTTTGTATATTGGATACAAAAGAAAATATGTATTCATATCAAGTTAACACGAATTGCAAGTTGTTTAAAAATGCTATGAAGTATAAATTGAAATTATGTATTGACAAGTAGCAAACAATTGACATTTGGCGAAAATAAAGTCAGTAGAGTCTCTACAATAAAAAAGAAATATATATATATATATATACTCCCAAAATCCCAGCTTTATGGATTCATAAGTACTTATAGAACTTTAAAAAAATGAATAATCACTTATAAGTATACATGAGATGGATAACATGCACTAATAGTTTGTATATTGGATACAAAAGAAGAGATGTATTCATATTAATTTAACACGAATTGCAAGTTGCTTAAAAATGCTATGAAGTATAAGTTGAAATTATGTATTGACAAGTAGCAAACAATTGACATTTGGCGAAAATAAAGTCAGTAGAGTCTTTACAATAAAATAAAATAAAATATGTACACATTTATACTTCTTAAACGCGGTAAAATCGCACTTTGGAATATATTTTGAACATAAATACATGATATAAATCCCTCGATGAGAGGCTAGATATTGGAATAACAATTCACATTAAAAATTTGTAATAGGGCTGGCGTTCAAAAATGCAGGGTAGCAAACCCATAATACCAAAAATTTGTTGAAACCCTTAATTTGAGTTTAAATTAACTTGTGGCAACAGGAAGGGAGCTCATGGTTAGAGAAACCCGGAAGTCAATGAGGAACAAAACCTGGCCCGTGGGTATTGTTAAAAGGAGTACCTATACAAACAGTCAAAAAAAAAATTTAGTACAATCATATCACTGGAGAAACTCAGACATTGTAAACAAATCGACCAAGAGATTACTTGCAAAAAACATTTCCGCGAAGCAAACCCTGGAAATAACGAAAAGCATCAAAACCATAGTAAGAACCTGAAGTGGAAATCCGCAAGTTCATAACAGTAAAAAACAGAAAAAATTGAGAAGAGGGTCATACTGACTAGTACTTGCAAAGGAGCCTAGTACTTCCACACTGACGCAAAAGAGGTCCTCGGTTAAAAAAAAAACATTGCCATCAAATTTGTGTATTAATATTAACCTCCTTCATAAGCATAAACTGTCCAAGTTAGATTCCAAATTTAGACAAGAATCTGGAACTGGAAACTGGGTAAGAAGTTAACAAAAGAGAATTTGGTTAACTAGAATTCACTTCACATGCCAATCTCTATAAGTCGCACTGGAATTTTCAAAAAAAAAGAAATGAAAACAACCCTAGCTTGAATGGCTATAAAGGGCAGAAAGTAATAAAAATTTGTATCCTCTTTATCCGAGCAGACAAGGGCTGAAGCCTAGCAATCAGCTGGTCTTGCCCCAACGGCAGTAGTTGGTGTCACTTGGCTTCCTGTATGGAGGAACGAGCGGGTTACATGTTCCATTTTACCAAGAACTTGCGAGGAAATTACCTCCAAGGCTTCCTCCAATAAGTCATTACTCAAGGATTGGAAGAATTTACGTGCCACAAAATCATGAAAAGCATTACCGAACAGTAAAATGAAGCAGTCAGTTAGAAAGCGAGAACCAGAATTAAAAACCCTCGCCAAAAATTGAACGTCACTGGTGAGATTGGAAATGTAACAAAACGTCCAGCATTACATTCACTTACCTTCTGGTGGGTGCCATTTGGGGAGCAAAGTTGGCCACTACAAGGTAGGGAGGGTTCCGACTTGCAGAACCGTCAGAGCCCGGGAAGAGGAGCAAATGAGGCGGGGAGCAACACGGCGTAGCGGAGTTAGGTGCTAAAAACTAACCCCGTTGATTAACGTGTTCAATTGTAGACCGATACCGATGGACAGTGGATGTAACGCCAACGCATGTTAGCCACTTCAAGTCATGTGATATTCTTCGATTCTAGAGAGTTCAGAGGATTAAGGTCGAGGTATAGCATGGGGCGTGAATAAATAAATTTATAAGACACAAAACCTAAGAATGCCAACCCTTACGAGGCCAAAATAATGATACTATTGAGATTATATGTGAAAATATACCTAAAGTATATAACAAGAAAAGCGCATAAAGTTTCATAGCTTGCTAAGACCAAGACCATGGTGTGATCCTATGTGTTAGTTTGTTAAGAACTGACCAATTAACTGTGGCAAAAACACACATTTATAATTCACTGAAAATCACGCGATAAGAACTGACCAATTAACTGTGGCAAAAACACACATTTATAATTCACTGAAAATCACTTAAGGAACTACATTAAAAGTGTAGGAGTGTAAATTCAAAAGAAGTATTTAAGAAAAAAATCAGAGTACTTTATACAAGCTGAATAAACTATAACTCAACTCATATTTAATTTAATTTAATTTTATAATTTTTTATTAATTAAATTAAAATGAAAAGAAAAATACAATTATTTTTACAATAAATCTCAATTTGTATCTCTAATTATCATTAAAATAGTAATTGTCTCTAGAGGTGCAAAAGTACATCTAAGGAATAGAAGATTTGGGAAGATCATCTCACTACTCACTCCAATGCAAGCATTGTTATTTTTTTTAAGTTTGGTAGTACCTTTCATTTTTTCTCTCTTTTTTTTTCTTTTTTTTTTTCACTCTATTTTCATCAACATGTCCAGATACATCACCTCGATCAAGGAAGGGAATTGAACCTATGATGAGTGCTATAAAAGCCCGCCTCATCACCATTTAACTAAGACCCCACAGACTCCAATGCAAGCATTGTTAATCATTTCTATGAGTGGAGAAAAAATTCTTCTCGATAAGAATATGTAAATGACATATATCTAAAGTCACTCAGAGACATTAGAAAGGGACATAAAAATCTCTGAAGAGGACTCCACCTGTTAGATTTTAAGCTATTAGGATTTAAGAAGGCATTTTGAGTATTCAGAAAGACCTCATTGTCGGTTCCTTCGACACAATCTAGTGTCGGAGCAAGAGGAATGGGAATGACAACAAATGAGGTGGAACTGGAGTAGAGTGATGCTCTTCTAGAGATGGAAAGAGAGACACTCTTCCTGGAAAAACAATCTAATTTTGTTAATCAGTTTCTCATTAATTTTATTTCTGTGTTAGTTTTGAACTTCTAGGTTTTTCGTTTTGTAAATATAGGAACCAAGATAATATAAATTCCTTTTTAGAAGAAAAAAAAAAATCAAGCCAAATGGGTAACACACCTCACCTGTGGTGACTGCAATTACATTTAAAAAAAATTGGAATAGGAGTTACCTTCTAAAGTAGAAAATCTTGAATTCACCAACCAATTTGTAGGTCGTGCTTATGAAATCCCAAGCACACCATCTGTGATCTCATGCTTGGGCTTGCGAATAAAACTAGCAATCCTTGAATGCTTCAAAACACAATCCAAGTCCCCATAATTTTCCATTTTGGGGTAAAAGCAGCACCATTGACATTGATTTTGGTCAAAAATTTGAAAATTACAAGCACATCCAATCCATCAGATTAATTTAAAGAAGGCTACACAAAAGAGACATTACTCCATGATTAATTTACAAAAATTAAATATTTCCTTACACTTTAGACAAATCTTTATCACATCTTTGAGTGGTTCTTTAGTGTTTCTAAACCTTTCTATTCCCTCTTTTATAATATCATAATATAATATAATCATAATAAAAGAATAAAAAATACTTATATATTAATAATATATATTAAAATTTTGCATAATAAATATTAACTTTTTTATTATAAATTGACTTTAAAACACACACACATATATGCCTAGTAAAACTTAATTTTATAGTAAATTAACTTAGAAACCAATGAAAAATCAAAATATCTTAATATTTAGAGATTAGAAACTTTCTTTGTTCATTTAGGATGGGATTTAGAAAACTTTAAACATATTGCATATCCCAACTAATTCCATGACTAGTAGAACTTGTCAAAAATACTTATCTATTAATAGTATATATTAATTATTTTTATTTAAACTATTAAATTATCTCTCTCTCTCTCTCTCTCTCTCTCTCTCTCTCTCTCTCTCTCTCGCTCTCTTTAAAACCCAATAAAACTTAATTTTATGATAAATTAACTTAAAAACCATTGCAAAATCAAAATATCTTAAAATTCAGAGATTATAATCTTTTTTATTTCATTTAGGATTGGATCTAGAAAATTTTAAATGACAACATGTTTCCTAGCTAATTCCATGACAATTGCAGTGTCATGTGTTCGGTTTTTTTTTTTTTTTATTTGGAGGAAGGATGACGAAAATACACAGATCTTATTGGTCAAATCTGACAAAATAAAGCCATCATAGAAACAACTTTAGTGTAATAAAAGAATTAAAAATACTTATATATTAATAATATATATTAAAATCTTGTATAATAAATTTTATAAATTTTATTACTAATTGACTTTAAAAAATTTAAATATAAAAAAGACACATATATATTACTATTCTAATAATTTTATAGATCTATTTTTAAAACCCAATAAAACTTAATTTTATAATAAACTAATTTAGAAACCAATGAAAAATCAAAATATCTCAAGATTTAGAGATTAGAATTTTTTTTTTTAGGGATTGGATTTAGAAAATTTTAAACCACATACACTTCCCCAACAAATTTCATATGCAGTTTCATGTGCCAAAAATATTTATATATTAATAATATATATTAAAATTTTGTAAAATAAATATTAAAATTTGTTTTATAAATCGATTTTAAAATATTTAAATATAAAAAGATATAAATTATTATTCTAATATTTTTATAGATTTATTTTTCAAAACCCAATAAAACTTAATTTTATGATAAATTAATTTAAAAACCAATGAAAAATCAAAATATCTCAAAATTTAGAGATTAGAATCTCTTTTTTTTTTTTTTAGGATGAGATTTAGGAAACTTTAAAGGACAACACATTTCCAAACTAATTCCACTTGTCAATTTTTATTTGGAGGAAAAAGGATGAAAATATACATATGTTATTGGTTAAATGTGCCCAACCAAAACCATATTAAAATTTTGTATAATAAATATTAATTTTTTTTATTATAAATTGATTTTAAAACATTTAAGTACAAAAACTATAAATTATTATTCTAATATTTTTATATATTATTTTTCAAAACTCAATAAAACTTAATTTTATAATAAATTAATTTAAAACCAATAAAAAATCAAGATATCTCAAAATTTAGACATTAGAATCTTTTTTTTTCATTTAGAATGAGATTTAAAAAACTTTAAAGGACAACACATTCTCAAACTAATTCCATAAAAATTGAACAAAACTTATTGGTGAAATCTGATCCACCAAACCCATCCTAAGAACATCTTCCATGTAAAAAATACTTGATAAATAACTTTTACATATAAAATCTTTACCATTCACTTTTTAATTATATTAAAATTTTAAAAATTCTAATTAAAATTTTAACACTATTAAATCTACGCATGCATCGAAGATGGTCAACCAAATCAATTATTATCGTATGTTGATCTCTAACACACGCTTAGGGAGAGTATTATGCATCCTATGCGTAAGAAAATATGCAAGATTGTGGTTTGATTTTCAAAACTTTCATAGGCGTAACATGCAAATTGTGGTCGCACGCAAGGGTAATAACGAAGTTTGATCGGTCTGAATCAAATTGTGATTTGATTTTCAAAATATTTATTTAGTTGGGAATTGATTATGTGGATTAATGGTTATTTGGGATTTATTTTGGAATTATTATAAAAATAATGATAATAATTTGTAAGTTTACTAAAATTTTGTAATTTTGGTGTAAGAGAAAACCTCAACATAATATAGTTTTGGCCTTTTGAGTTATTTTTAAAAAAGTGTTGGATTTTCACACTCGTGTGATTATAAATTGATCAAGTGAAACCTCCACACTCGGATCCAACATAAAACCACTCAAAAAAGTAATAATAATAATTTGAAAATTTACTAATATGTTAATTTTGATGTAATAGCAAACCTTAATTGTTAGTTTACTAATGCCTGTTAATTATTTTATAAACCTTGAACTTAACTATTTGATAATTATTGTTAATTGTTTTATAGACCTGGAAACTTAATTATTTGATAATTATTGATACGATGAATGTGATTTTCGTTAAAAAGGTTTACATACTATCGTATTAAAAGTTAAACACAAGTGTTAGTTTTATATTAGTGTTTTAAATGTTAAAAGAAATTTCAACATAGAAGAAAATTTTGAATGAAAGAAAACCCTCTTTAAAGTAAGAAAAACTTCAGGAATATATCAACGACGAGAAAGAGAGTGAGCAATTATTTAATTGTTTTATAGATACGAAGACATAATTATTTTATAATTATTAAGACGATTAAATGTGGTTTTTATTAAAAGGATTTATATATTAGATATTATTTTTGCAATTTAACTGCGTTAATTTAGTTATTTATTTATGATCATTTTCATTTGTAGTAATTGTAACTGACAAATTTTTCATGATTTTTAAATAGTCCACTTAACACTTAGGATTTATATGTATAATTATATTTTCCAGTTAAATAGTTATTGAGAAAAAAACTTCTTATTTTACATATAAGAAGCTTTGTATACCAATTTAGTAGGTAACTTTAAATTTAAATTATCATTTATTGAAAATACACCAGCAAACAAAATAAACAAAACTTTTCACAATGTACATGTAATTGTTTTATTTTCAATTACATAAGTTGTAACTTAATATTCGCTAACGAAAATATATAGACGAAATTAACTAATGGCAGTTTAGATTTATTTTAGTTTAAAGCCTTATTTAATATTTATTCATCCATTAAAAAAAAATCTTTAGAATTAGAAATGGTTTTCTTTTGATATATACATAGATGTGATGGACATTCTTATATATAAATTTCAGATTTAAGTTATTTGGTAGCTAAACCTTTCCCTAACCAAAATTTTACAATCAAGATAAGCTCATATTTAGGTTTATATTTAGGTTTATATATAGAGAATTTTGAATGAGTGTTGTTTAGTCTATATTATATTTATTTTGTCATATTTTTAATTTTGTATGTTTTATAAATATAGGTACATGGAAATTAAGAGGTTTTCCAAAATTTCTTTTATCTCAGCTCAAGTGTGTTCAAGTGTGGTTGGCATACAGGATGCTCAGGCATGACTCAATTATTGGGGGAAAATGAGGAGATCACCTTGGAGAATAGAGATAATATTAAAAATACTATCACTTTCAAATTTAAGAACAAATTTTGGGATGATAAGGACATGGAGGGGTAATGGAAGCTAAGGTACTATAAGGAGGTGACCAACTCCACTATAGATAACCATAATTACCTATTTGTATTGACTAGTGCTAAGAATAAAATGAATATTGTGGATAAGAACTAACTCCCACGAGCTTCGAAGTGAAAATAAGCTTTGGTTTATCCCCAAAACACCCTGGGAAGAAATAATTTGTCATATGTGTGACAGTAAGAGAATTGAAGATGAAAAACACTTTTTCATGGATTGTCCGACCCTCACTCACACACGTTCTCATTTCCAAAACATCTGTCAAATTTCAAACCTTCTTGATTTTTTCAACCAAGATAACTATAGTGACCTCGGAACACTCTTTTCCCTTCTATTTGATTATAGAAATAATATTTTAAAAAGTATCAACTTGTTTCTTTTATTAAATCCTGATAGACCTCATTGGCCTCAATGGACGTTAATCATCATCATCACCATATATGCTCCTCTCATTTTAATAGCTTATATGTTTGAGATTTTATAATATTATATCTATTTATCTAGAGAACTTTGAATGATTATTAAATTTATTTTATGTTTTATTCTGTCTTTTTTTTTTTAGTTTTGTAGGCTTTATAGATGGATGGAATGGTTGTTATTCTATCCTCACACCCCCCCCGCCTTGTAATACTAACAAATATACTTGAAATTGTAGTTAAAACTCAAATGGTTGAAGGGTTCTGACAAGATATTGATGGCTTCAAAAGTGGAAATGGGACCATCATAAATGTGCTCATGGAAGAATATGGACATGTTCTTAAGTGTCTAGTGTTGGTTGCCCCTAAACCACCATCTCAGAGGCCAAGTCAGTGCCAGCAAGGCAAGTCATAGGAATGTGTACATGTTTCTAAGAACATGCATGTGCTTTTAAGAATTCACACATGCTATTGAGAACACATGCAATTTTGATTGATCCTAATTTTTTAAAAATTAAAAAACTAAGAAAAAACTAACTCTTTTTTGTGGGAAAGGAATTTATTTTCCCCAACACCTAGCTTACTTTATTTTCTTTTGAATTTTTGTTTTACCTTATTGAATTGTAGGAAACTTGATTTATATGGATCCCACTAAAAATATAAACAAGACATCACCTCAAATGGGACATAACGAGCCAACAAAACCACCAAAAACCTAAGTATAACTTCTATAATGATGCTCATACATAACCTATGAAACACGAGAGATCCCTTATGATTGTCTCTAGCCACATGTTTAGATATAATTGTATCATCTATTGCAAGTTCCAAAGGCTTCTTAACTAATATGTTTGGTCATAGGACTAGCATCGTTGAATATTTTTAGAATTGGTTTAAATAAATAAAAATTTATAGGCTTAAAAATCACCAGGAAACAACTGATGACATTATTTATTGACCCACATATCTAGTTACAACCACTAATGAACAATAAATGCATCTATATGGATCATTACACCTTCCACCCATTTCTAGACCATTAGATGGATAGGTGGTTTATGGTATTTGATAAACCTCCATGTAATAATAAGGAGGTGCCATTGTATTTCCTTATTAAATTATGGGAAAAGTTCATTTTAGGTCTCCAATTCAACCAATTTAATGTTGGAGAATTCTAAGAGTCGAGTTAGGGGTCTGAAAAATATAGAGAGAATGTTAGGTGTGACCCAACACTAGGTCCTCATCCTTCTAAGAAAGGGCCTAACCCGCCTACTTAGAGTCCTCTATTAGGTGGGAGTGTTAGCCAGATATAGATAGTTATAGCCATTATAAGTTTCATCCTATGGAAACATAGCAGTTTTATAGTCTTATCCCCAAAGGAGTGAGCCAAAGGTGATGTTAGGAGAGGGGTTGGACCTTTAGCCATCCCAACCAACCACATTGGTTGCATCCATACACCATTAACTAATCCATCCTATTGATCCAAATTTGATCATTATATTATTTTTCATCTATCTCGATGCTTTATAATGGAAAAAATTAGAGGAATGAGCTTACTAGTTCACTTTTACTAAAGGGTCCTAGTTTGGGGAATCGGTGTCTAACACCTTATGAAGACATTTTGAGGCATTAAATGAAGTTTTATGGGGTTCATAAACTCTCACATATGTAGGATCAATCTATGTTATCCCACACTTAGATATATTTCCAATAATTCAAGAATCATGTCCACCAAAGTTTGTATTCAAAAGGTATGGCTCTCGCATCTCAACCCATCATGTTGACCACCATAAGATGAGTGGATGAGAAATTATCCCTCATTACTCAATCATATGGGGCCATCCACATGTGTTCTTTGAAAAATACTCTAGAAAGTTCAAACCCGTAACTCTAGCTAAGGATTGAGGGATTGAAACCTCACCCCTAGTTGGCTATCAAACTATGCTATATAATGAGCCATTAAGAGGAGTAAGGGTTCCAGTATTTTGTTCCATAATTGTGCAAATAAATCGGGAGTAGGAAGATAGAGAGAGGAAAATGGGATTATGTTTCTTTAGAAACCAAATAGGAAACAACACTAAGGTAACTCCATAGAGAGTACCTCTTTCTTTGTACTTGCACATTTTCCATACCAAACAAAAGTGAGCATAGAAATCACACCTTATAACTGAGTTTTCTCTTCTAAGATTCTCCTAAGGGAATTATTTTTGTCTATTATGAATACACTACAGAAATTTTGAGGTCTAAAATGGGCCTCCTAAGGAATATTATAAAATAATAGTGGAAATAACAAAATAAGCTTAGATTACTTCATCAATTTTTGGAGGGGAAAAAAAAACTACTTTTTCAACTCGGATTTTCAACTTATCTCCTATAATTTTACTCAAATTTCGAGCAGGAGCACTCATTGGATGCAGAATTTAATTTTTCATCCAAGGAGTACCCATGTTGCATAATTTTGATGACCCTACTACACGAAAAATGTGAAATACATGAAAAAAATTGCAGTCACAATCATGTTTTTTCATGTATTTCAAATTTTTCGTGTACTAGGGTCCATCAAAAGTATGCAACATGTGTAATCCTTGGATGAAAAATTAAATTCCACATCCAACGAGTAATCCCTCTCAAAATTTGAGTAAAATTACAGGGAGATAAGTTGAAAACATTAGTTGAAAAGGTAGTTTTTAATTATATATATATATATATAGATATAACATTTTAACTCCAAAAATGGTGAATCGTCCCCCATGGTTGACATCATCATATTAAATCTTATTGTTTCTTATAAAGTTAATTTTTGTTGTGCATTTTTGTTTTGAGACCCATTTTTTACCTCAAAATTTATCTAATGATTGATAGCATTTGAACTCGACTTCTCTTTATGAAGTTCTTTCCTTGAGTCCTTTTATGGGTCTTCATGATCTCCAAATTTCTCTTCCAATCCAATATCTTAGTTAAAACCTCCATCTTATTTGATTCTAATATCTTTTTCTAAAGAGGCAACAAGGAGGTTCATATTGTGACTAATGACCAACAAAAGGGAGATTTGTAAGACTAGAAGCATAAGTCATCAATTTCAGTTGCAATATGAATCTCTTGTTAATGGGAATAAATGACCCAACCAAAATGATAAGAGGTTCTCGTTGGTATGTGGTCCCAATCAAACCTCATACAATTTCAAATGAGAGGCCCATAAATATTTTGTCGTGGAAACCATGTCATTATTTGTTAGTTCTATGGGTACCGAGGGATCATGATAGTTGAAAATATATGATTAACCTAACAACTATCTACTTGCAAAAAATGATACTACTTTAAGCTAACAATATACTAAAAGTGAAATGAGGATACAAAGAAATGAGGGATTAAACATAACAATTGCTACATCAAGGATATTATTAGTTGATTCACTATCACTAAATGCCTAGATAAATAGAGCAAGTAAAGTATAGTCATTTTTTGTTCCAATTACTACTCGTTGAAGAAGGAAATAATGTCAAGTCGAGAAAATACTATCTAGTTGACATAATTGTCCATTTTATAGTAGTAATGAATCTCACAAAGTGCATATGCAAGTGAGTCTACATTTGATTGGTTTGATAAAAAATCATAATATGTACCAATTCAAAATTCTTGCAATGTCCTTCTCGGGCTTCTCAATATTATTTCCAATAGGTCCAAAAATACTAGCCCCCAATATCCTATATTTTTAAATTTGCAAAATTTTGAAAAGTTCAAAATTCCTTTTCACGAAGATTTTGAAGGCTTTTATAAGTTACATCGATAATTGCCTCTTAAGACTTCTCGGATTCTCAAAGGTATTTACAATTTTTATATTCTCATTATAGTCATATGTAATCAAGAAATTTAATTTACAAAATTCCCAAGAGGTGAAATTGACAATTATTACAAGATTATTGGATCCTCAATTGGGACCCTTGAGGCTTCATGAACATAATTTACCCATATTTGGTAATATAATGATATTATATTCATTTTTCTATGTAATATCACTTCCATGGTGACATGGTACACATATGTTTTCTAGGATAGGGTATGTACATCCTTCTTCAAAGAGCCCATGAAGAAATTAAGAAATTTTTCCTATCTAGAAGGTTATACAATGTGTTACTTGAGGATTTCATTAGTGAGATTGTTAGTGAAGACATAAAAGACAACTCTCTAGCAGTCAACCTCTCTTATATTTCTTTGTCAACTTATCCGTCTCATCTTGCTTCTTCCTAGGTTACAATAGATGGGAACCTTTTCATCTTGGTCAATATTCTAGCCAAGGATTATTTATGTCGATAATAAGTTATTGATGATGAACTACAGTTGGTAGTTCGAAACGCATCGGTTCCATAATTTCTTATGTGATTTCCTAGAAGATTTATAATTAAAATGTTATGGATCACAGAAGCTTGCACTGTCAACTAAGCTATTGACATGGAGATATTATACTTGAGCTTTTCTTGAACATTAAGGCCCTATTAATTGAAATTTAGTCATAAATAAATTTTTATTCTTTGATTCTAGGAAGTTCCTATGGGGCCTTAGGGTAGTCTTTGGGAAATTGCTTCGATTCATCTACCGCATTCAATGGCACATTGATTTGGATACCTCTTTCTTTGGCTAATTCCCTTAGCACCAATAGCTTGGTGTAGATTTTTGAACTTGTTATTGGCACAATAAAATTATTTAAAAATTTATTTATAGGTCTCAGGCACTTCAACAATGCATGCTCGATAACCCTCCATATTAGTACCCTCTTTTTTAAAGGTTTTTCTTTAAGTTCTTAGTAACCTTACATGTTTTTCGAATTCTACTATGTATTCATCTTTTACCTCCAATTTTTGTAGGAAATATTTCAATTTATTTTTGTGGCTAGAGCAAAGGTTATGCCTAATAAGGCAACGAGTAATGGATCTTTTTGGGTGTCTTGTATAATGGGTCTTTTAATGGTGACTAACACTAGAGTAAAATGATGAGTTGATAATGTCTTCTCCTTGTGTTCTACTATCATGTTCATAGTAGCATCAAACATGAATCTAGCTAGGTTAACCACCCTCCTTTTCCAGGTTAGTGTGATTTCCATCGCCTTTACTAGAAAATGGTATGCACTAATTATGAGTACTACTAGATGGACAAGTTCAACGTCCATTTATTTTTTGAAATTTTGGGTATTCTACTCTTGTTTTTCCTATTGGGCTCTGAGAGCCGCCTCTTTAGCCCTAGCTCTTTCTAGGTGTCTAGTATAATGAGCCTTTTAATGGTGACTAACATTAGACAAAAATGAGGTGGTCACAATGTCTTCTTATTATGTTCTACTATCATTTTCGTAGTAGTATCATACTCGAATCTACCTAGGTTAACCACCCTTCTTTTATTGGTTGTTGTGATGACCATCACCTTTACTAGAAAATGGCCTCCACTAATTATGAGTGTTAGTAGATGGACTAGTTCAACATCCATTGAGCTTGTGCAATTTTGGGTATGGTACTGTTTTTTTTCCTGTTGGGCTCTAAGAGCCCCCTCTTTAGCCCTAGCTTCAACTTCTTCTTCTCTATTTTTTCTTCCTCTCGCCATATTCTCCTTTCTTCCTCCTATTTTCTTCTTAGTTCCTCTTCCATATATATCATTTCTTCCTCTTTTTTCTTAAGCTCAAGCTCTTGAGTTATCTTAGCAACTTGTTTATAATGTTTAAGCTTATTTTCTTGTGCAACACAAGTTGCTTCCTATTGAGTATCTTACTTCCTAGCAAGGGCTGCCCTCTCATACCACTATCTTCATGGTCAACCAAAATTGACCATATTTAATAATAGACAATCATGTTCAAACATAGCCAAGAAAGCTTAACTATGGTCAAGCATGGTCACAAAGTTTATCCATGGTCAACCTGTTCATAAATGTAACCTAAAAACATTGTTACATTAAAGGTATCACGATTAACCTTTTCAATCCTCTTCAACAATTAATGTAACCTTAATGTAATATTAAGACTAGCGTGATATCATTCATGTTTGACAAACATTAATGTAATAATGCTCAACATTATTGTAACATAAATACATTGTTATATTAATGGTCAACCAAGGCCAACTATGATCAAGCATGGTCAACCATCCTCAACGATGCTCAATATTGGCAATGAAGGTCAACCATGATCAACTTTGTCAACCGTCTTATACCATTGTTGACCATCAAAAACCCTTGGAAACCATGATTAACCATTTTCAACCATGGTGAATACTCGTCAACAATTCTTAACCATAGTTAAACAATGTCGACCATACTAAACCATGATCTACTAATTTGTGCCATGCATACCTCCCTCAACTAACACAACTACATCAATAAAGTGGTTGATATAGACAATCAACATCATTTCCACAATTCATACACCCATGTGATTGTGTAGTTTAAATTGTAATGCGTATAACGTTATATTTTATTAAAAAACATAAAATAAATTGTGTATACAAAATTTCGGTGAAATCACATGTAATAAAATTATGTCGACGCGTTTCGAACCAGCTAATATGGTTCATCATTGGGACAAGATGAGAAATCTAATCAAGAAACCTATTTAAATAGATAAGACAAACTCCAACTAGCCATTGGAAAATAACGGCTAGTTTGACTAGAATAAGGAATTCAATGATATTTTATCATATTTTAATATATTTTTTAATTTTAATTTTATTAAATTTTAACTTAATTTGTTTATATTTTAATTTTAAATTTATTTGAATAAAAATTTTATTCATACTTTTTAATAATTTAATATTAATACTTTTTAATATAATTTAATATTTTAGTACTATAAATTATATGTTATATAATTACAATTCATTAATAGGTATATGAAAATAAATAATAATAATAATAATAATAATAATAATTTATTTAATTTACTTAATAGGTAATTTTACTAATTTTAATCATAATAATAATAATAATAATAATAATAAAATAATAACCATAATAATAATCATAATAATAAAATAAAAGGAACAGACAGGGAGAAAGAAGCCGGGAGCAAGAGATGAGGGAATGACAAGAGGGAGCACAGAGGAAGAGAAAAGGAAACTAAGAGTGAAGGGCAGGAATCCAACATCTGCTAACACTCCACTCATCAACCCTATTAAGGTTAACTGGACTCTTTTCAATTTCCAAGGCTTCACTCAACTTGCGGTGGTGCAAATGTCCAATCCTCGCAATAACCTCAACATATTCAATAAAAATGTGATGATTTTTCTTCTCAGCATGCTCTGCTAAGGTAGAGGACCGAGATCTACTATATCTAAAGTCAGAGACATGTTCATGAATTCTTTGATTAATTGATCGACCACTTTCACCGATGTAAGGTGTCCCACAGGAGCACGGAATCAAGTAAACACCTTTACCATCCTTAGGGAAAATCAGGTCCTTAACAGATCTAAGTGAACTCTAAATGGTGCTGAGGGGCTTGAAGGTTGAGGACACATTAGGTTTCTTCAAGATCCTAGTGATTTTATAAGTAGTACCTTGGATAAACGGAAGGTGAACTCCAGATAGCCGATCACAAGGATCTTTCTTAACCCTAGGACCTTTTTCAGCTTTTTGAAAAGCTCTAAGACATTGAACCCTGCTATAACCATTCCTACTGAAAACATTAAAGAGATGAGATTTTTCACCTTCAAAGTGGTGTTCATCAGAGATTCTAGAGGCTCTGGTGACTAGGGTACTGAGAACCCCAAGCTTCTGAGCCAGGAAATGATGAGAACTAGCATGTAAATACTGCTCAGTATGTGACTTCTTTCTAAAGACTTGATGAGAGAAGGAACCCTTATCATTCCTCGAAAGAAGGAAATCTAGAAAGGGCAGGCTGCTATCCACTTCGAATTCCATGGTGAACTTAATAAAGTCAGATTGATCATTAAGATGCTGGAAGAAAAGGTCGAGTTTCTCTTTTCCATGGTGCCAAACCACACAGGTGTCATTAACAAACCTTTTCCAAAACCTAGGTTGAAAAAGGGAAGAGGAAAGGGCCTTGGATTCAATGTCTTCCATGAAAATATTAGCCACCATAGGGGAAAGGGGGGAACCCATGGCCACACCACAAGTATGTTCAAAGAATTCACCCTCGAAACTAAAGAAGGTCAAGGTTAGATAGATCTCAACGAGATGAGCAGTATCAGGATCAGTGACCCGAGAAATGAAATCAATGGCTTCCTTAATGGGAATGCAAGTGTATAATGAGACAACATCAAAAATTACAATCTTATCTTCTGGATTCAACTTAATGTCTTCCAATTCATTCATAAAGGAGGAAGAGTCTTTAACAAAGGACTCGGTGCGACCCACTAGGGGTTTCAGCTTACTGGCTAAAAATTTAGTGAGTAGATAAGTCAAACCACCTATGGTGTTGAAAATGGGGAGAAAGGGGGGCTCCATCCTTATGAATCTTAGGAAGACCATAAAACCTCGAAGTGAGGGGATTACTTTCAATAATATTTTTACTTAGGGAGCCAACAATACTAGATTTTTTCACCAAAGCAACCGCTTTAGAAAAAATTTTAAGGGGATTTTTGTCCAGCTTCTTGTAGCTTCCGCTACTAAAAAGATGATCCAACATCTTATTACGATAATCCTCCTTGTTTAAAATAACCATAGCACCTCCCTTATCCACCTTAAGAACGACAATGTCCTGGTTACTGTTTAAGGATTTCAGAGCCTCAAACTCAGGTTTGCTAATGTTGCTCTTAGGGGGATTAGCTTTTATGAGGATCATGGAACAGTATTGCCTGATGGTGTCTTTAGTAGCATCAGGTAAATCTCTAATCCTGTATTCTATATCACAAATGATGTCATGAATAGGGATTTTCTTAGGAGCAAGAGCATAATTAAGGCCCTTCTCCAATAAACTGTAAACATGACGATCAAAGGAAAAACAAGAAAGATTAATAACGGTCCTATTTAAGGGGGAAGAGAAAGATTTGAAATTATTGTTATTGTTATTATCATTATCATTATTAAGGTTATTATTTAAATTATTAGTATTATTATTATCATTATAGTTAATACTCATATCATTGTTATTATTATTAATATGATTATCGTTAATGATATCAATGCTATTATTTTATTAAGATTATTATTATTATAACTATCAATAATGTTACTATAGTTATTAAAAGTATTATTATTATTAATTTGAAACGAATTGTTACTATTAATACAATCCAAAGACGGATTATCAAGAAGGCCATAGGAGGGATCAAGAAAAGAAGAGAGATCCAAGGAAACGTTAAGAGGATTAAAAAAGGTCGAATGCATACCCAAGTGCGAAGGAGCAGAAAGATGCACCTGGTCATTCATGATGTTACCACAGACCATCGATTCCATAAGAGACGAGATGGGAGAGGATGGATGGGATCCATCATCATGGGATCCACATAAATCAACTTGCACCATTGAGGAAGAATGAACCACGCTTTCTCTCATCCCAAAAGAAGCACTACAAGGAAAAGATCCTCTAGCAGATGTTTTTGAGGAACCACAATGTAATATCCCGAAATGGGATTGCAGTAATACATGAACATAAAAAATGTAAAACTCTGCAAATATAAACATGAAATAATATGGATCAATGTACAGCCACCATTTTATTAAGATATCAGCAGAAATATACAAAAATATCATTAGGGACAAGCCACTCAAGCAATAGGAACCAATCTCCAATGATTAAAACAATCAGCCCATGAGTTGCTGCAACTGTATAGAATGCGAAAAGAAATGACAGCATTGTCTATATCAGTGTAGCTGCTACTGAATACATGTAAAAATATAATATTTCTGATAGAAACAAAAGAAATTCCCAACAAAGAAGATATGGGCTCTAATACACTACAAGAAAAAAGGACATTGGTGAGGGGCAAAAATGGTCACCATAAGCTCATTGGTGAGGGTCAAAAGAGCCTTCGTCACCAAAAATTGAACATCACCAAATGTGGCATCACTGAAGGTATAGGTGTTGTAGTGACATTCAAGGTCCGTCACCAATAATGATTTATAGTGATGGATAGTGATCGTCACCATTTCATATGAGTAATGGCGACAGACAATAGACTCTGTCACCAAAAAATTGAACGTCACCAAAGGTAGCGTCCCCGAAAGTAGTGTTGTGGTGACATTCAAGGTCTGTCACGAATATTGATTATAGTGACGGATAGTGACCGTCACCATTTCATATGAACAACAACGATTTTTTGTGATGGACCTTTCATGGCCATTACTATTGGTGCATATATATGGCGACGTTCATTGACCGTAACCATAAATTCATTGGTGACATCAAGGTCCGTCACAAATAATGACTATAATGGCAAACATTGACCCTCACCATTTCATATCGACAACAAATATTTATTGTGACAAACTTTTAATGGTTTTCACTATTGATGCGTATATATGGTGGCGTTCGTGGACCGTCACCATTTCATATTTTGGCGAGGGTCGAAAAATGTCACCATAAGCTCATTGGTAATGGTCAAAAGAGTATCCGTCACCAAAAACTGATCGTGGTCATTCCCTATGAATATCAGGGCACGATGGAATCGAACCACCAACCTCCTGCTTGTAAAGCAGGTGCTCTTCCATTAAGCTAGCACCCTTTAAAGAATTAAACTTTAAATTAGAAATTGCCCCTAAAGGTGCAAAGATACACCAAAGGAATAGAAAATCTAAGAAGATCAAAAGTTGCTATAAATAATATGTTCAATATACATAATAAAAAGACAATAAGAATAACTTTTGATATAATCTAACAAAGCATGTACTATGTAGGAGAATAACTGGAAAGCACAACTAGAAATTTGAATCACAACACAACAATATAAAAGAACATGCAACATGAAAGGAACAACTCCACAGTTTGAGAAATATGAGCAATCCATGGGCCTATTCTTATTTATTGATATAGATAACGAAATAGAAATCTAGATTTATGAAATTCAAGTATCACACAAGAATGTCTTGAACAAATATCAATATGTAAAATAGTATTTTTTGCATTTGGATTTACCTTTCAGAACCTATTGAAAAATTTTCCACAAAAACAGCCAATAAACATAACAACATAGGCCTCAAGAGCACTAGAGAAGTATTCAAAGCAAATGATGAAAAGCATATCTAGAAAGAACTGAGAATCCTTTGAAGTAAACCATGCATTTATCACGTGACTAGTACACTTGCAAAAAAAGATCAGAATAAATTATGAACTATTCCACCAAAAAACAGTGAAATTTTCCACTAAAATACAGTTTCAAATTAATCACTAGCATGATGCTAACTTCTCTGCAAAAATAGGGAAGTTTCAAGACAATGTATAATAGCTTGCATGGCAATCGCGTTGATAAAACCTTCCAAGGAATAAGACCACATCAGACAACAAGATTGCCATCATACTTAATACTATCAAAGAGTAGTCAATAGAAAAAGTGAATTGACAAACCTTCTTAACTTGCATTGGTTCCTTATCCTTCATCCAACCCTAAAATTTTAGACCAAGGTTAACATTTTGAAGGAAAATTAAGAAAAGTCACATGATCTTGTGAAATAAGATTTTAATCACTACCATTAACTATAATGCAACAATTTTGCACAAACAAAGCATCCTTGTCTAAATTGAAGTAGTCAATGATGATTAAGACTAATTGTGGGCTTAGAATTGTTTTTCCATTTTTTTTTGAATTGTTAGAATTACCATACTTAGTAGCAAAGGCATTCCCACCATGGATTGGAAAGTCCATAACAACCACTTATGTAACTGGGATTGTTGACTATAATCATTTTAACCTTCTCCTTCCTTTTGCTCAGCCACTGAAATATGTGTTGAGAACTCTTTGCTTAAGACATCCCTCATTAGAATGGGCAGACCATTAGTGATAATAAAAATATTCTCGTAACATTTCCACTATCATTACAATTGATTTTGGGCTAAAATTTAGACTTATGGGCATATTTTTCATGCCTTGTAAACAAATGAAGATGACAAGGGGAAGGAGCAGAGGAAGGGGGATTAGAAAACATCCACTAAGAGGAGCTTGAATTGTTGTCAATGATGCTCCATCTTTAGGGATCACTTCTGTAACTTGCTTTCAATATTCAAGGCAAGCCAGAAAGCCTTGCTCCAATGAACTGAGTGCATGCAAAGTCCATATTGTGTTGAATATGAAACAAGAGGCACTTGATAAAATTGAAACATTAATCCTTGACGATGAATTTTTCAATATACTAATGAACAATCAATACTAGCAATTGTCAGAGAGGCAGCCACTGCTAAGTAGCTCCTTCCTAAGAGGTTAGAAACATTTTCTAATAACTATTTTGTAGAAGCCATCGAAATCACCCAACATGTACCACATTGCACACAACATGTTGAGTTGTGGGAGAAAGAATCTTAAATTAGAATGCACCCTTTTGCGAGAGTAATGGAATTTTGCAGAAACAAAAATGTCTATGATAAGTGATATACCTGCTGGAGGTATAGAAATGCAACCAGCATATCAGGAGGTTGGTCCAGACCCCAAGAGATATCTAGGTAACAACCCCAAACATGAGTAGCTCTGAGGCTATGGCAGAAACATTGAGAAGGAATGTGAAGGAAAAAGTCTTGCAATCAGACTAAAATCACAGGATAACTACGAACCAAGAGTAACAAAGTTCTGGACATTTATTTAGTCTAAAGAGGCTAGAAGATCATGCAACACTAGAAGGTTATTTTATTTGGCAAAGAGAATACTATGTGCATCTTGCAAATGCAAATTTCTCTTGCACATGATGGGAAAAAGGGCTTGCAAAAAGAGGCCCTGTGTGTAGCATCAACGCACACAACATTCTCTTTTTCCCAATGCACTAACCTTCTAGTTGTGGCCAAATAGAACTTGGGTCATAGTGGCAAGGCTTTCAGTAGCAGGCACTTACCAAATCTTCCACAATTTGCGCTATTGGACCAGAACTAGATCTTGGACCTATGCTAAGATGTGAGGTGTTTCCACTGCAAGACATCAAGTAGCGTGTTTAGTATTCAGAGTTGACAAACTTGAGAAACACCTTAACTAGGGAGAAACAGTCAGAAATAAATGAACAAATAATAATAAAAATAATAACTCTAGAAGATTATAAATAGGAAACCTTGCTATCACTGCACTAGAGGTGTAGGCCTTCACTTTTTTATTTTTCATTATAATTTGCACAAAATCCCTCCAATCACAACCTATCACATTTTTTCATTTAGCAATAGTTAAAGCCTTTTTCATTTGGTCACGTATGAATCCCAATGGACAGCTTGTGTTATATATGCCATAAATAACAATTAGGAAGCCAAAACAAGTAAATTCAATGTTTCAACTGTAACTTCTTATTAGGAAATGTTAGTTACAGTAACAGCAATGGTATTCCAATTGCATAAGCCATATGTATCTCCTGTGGAAAAGGTGATTGTAATCCCCGTGTGAGCCAAAATCTCAATAAATAACAACATAAAGAGCTAATATGCCGTAGAATTGTTGTAGAAACTATTTTATAAATGGGAAAGGTAGTGAATTATGGAATAGCATATCATGCGTACTACCTATTTAGTTGCTTACCCTGCAATATCTACTATCATTTTTAGTTGGAAAGACACACCGAGTGAACCTTGGGATTGAATTCTTCTGATGGAGCAGTGCTCAGATGAAGATCATATTTAAGTGATTCAGTGCAGTGAGGGGCAGAGGCAGTTATTGGTCGGAGGATATTCTCTAGGACTAAGAGTACATAACAGAGAGGTAGCAGAACCAACAGAAGAAGCAGCGGAGCCACTAAGAGGTGTGATACAGCCCCCAAAAGGGGTGACACAGGCCCACAAAGGGACTGTGCAGTGTTTCCGTGAGACAATCCGAGTTTTTGCTGGAGATCACAGTTTCTGAGCTGGGAGGGATGAAACTTGATTTTCCAAGAGGCAGATCGATTCAGAGAAGAGGTGACGCAATCCATAGCCATACCCACATAGGCTTATGCATCTACTACGTAGATGCAATGCGGAGGGAGCTGGGGTTTCACCAGTTCAGATCCGGGTCAGCCAGGGCTTGAAGTGTGAGGTAATACTCACTATATTTTTGTCTGTCGTGATTTCTATGTACTGGATAGCCAGCAAGGCATCCGAAGATTGTATTCAAAAACTACTGCTTAATAATACAAATCCTTAGAATTTGCTACACTGGTTTTCCCGCATTGATTTTTTCCTGGGACTTAGTCCAAAATAAAGGTGTCATATGTGTGATTTATTTCTTGCTCAGTTTCCCTGTTTCAGAATCATATTTAATTAAGTGTAGGATATTTCAGTAGTTTACTTCAATAATTCATGATGCAATCTAAATTAATTTTGTAAATGTAATTTACATAATAGGAGAAGTAAGCTCAGATAGTTGCAGTAGGATTCCTAAGATTGTCAGATCTAGGAATTTTCACATTCTGGGCCACTGGTAGGCCACAGGCCTATTTTCGCCTGATCAGATAAGTGGATGACGTGCCAAAGGGCTATCTTCTAGCCTACGCTGGCAGCAAAGTTGAATCGTAATAATTGAAGGAAATATGTAGTGATTAAGGAGGTCTGGGTATGAAGAAAAGAGGGTTGTATTCAGCTGATAGCAAACCCTTACTCATGATCATTATTTCATATTGATTGTTTCAAATTGGCAAGTCATTCTTATTGTACTCTCTCTCTTTCTTTGTTGGACATTTTATTTTAATAATAAGAAGAATTGATGAAGGGTTTTCCCCATCTTGGGGTTTTTCCCTGGCTTGTGCCACATACTTGTGTTCTCTTGTCTTGGTTTGTCTTCTGAATCAATCATACATGTTCTTTCTTAAGTTTCTATCAATGTCAAATGATTCAGTTCTAATAAAAGTATAATGGGCTTATATGGAATTTTAAGTTACTGTGTTAAGCAAGAACATGTTAATCTAAATTAACATGGTACAAGAGCTGGGAGAGGACAAGCCCAAGTAAGAGTGGAAAAAGAAAGAAATTGTTGGAAGAACATTGTTGACTAGACTTTATGGATTGTGGAATGTTGCACAAGAAGGGGATCTCGAAATATTCAGATCGGAAATAGGGAGTAAACCCTTATATTTTAATAGCCCTAATCAGAGACTCAATTTCAGTCCAATGTGTAAAGGATCAGTTCCACATTAGTTGAGCTCTTTATTCGTGATTTCGATGGAAACTGTGATCTGAGGATTCAGATGAAAATCAGGTCTCTTTGTTTCAAGTTTGGTTGACTCACACTAATCTCTATTCACTCCCAGTCAGTATACAAGCCTCGCTCAACTTCGACATTCTGCCACAAATCTCTCGTTCCCTGTTTACTGGTATCTCTCTTATGGGAAGCAAATAAGCAAAGTTTTTTCTGTAAATAAGATCAAAGGGCCTTCTTTTGTTTTTTTGTTTTGGCTCGACCTCTTGTATTTTGTAATTTTGGTCCAGCAAAAAGAAGCCCATCATCTCTACCGCCAAAAAGGAATGATTAATGTGATTCAATTGTTTTTTGTGGGGTTTCGTTGGTGTCACTTGCACTATTTTCTTTCCCAACTCATTAACCTTGCATGAAGGCCACTCCTGTGGAATTTTCTTTGACTATTTTTGTGGCATTGAAAAAGCTTTTTTTTCGGCTTAGGGTGAGTTTTGGGGCTTCTGGGATTCATTCTGTTTTGTTACAGGGTCATTTGCCTTGAA